>BMAO01039666.1:0-91230 GCA_019973975.1 Trichonephila clavata
ATTAATTTTGTAAGCAGAGTGAGGCAAAAGATTCCATCATGTGTTTATACATAGCATAAAAACTTCTAAAAAATGTTCAAACATTTTCTTAGAACTAAATTAGTAATTAAATGCTTTTAATTTTGACTATAAAAAAAATCCTTCGAATGATACAGATATCAACAAGAGTACATTTCCTTCCTTAAATCAATGAAATGGCTTTTAGTATTACGTATATCAAGAAAAGTACATCCTAATAAACTTGTCTAACAGATATAGAAATTATCAGGTAACCTAGAATGCTTTTGATACTAAAAAATATATTAAGAGATTTGAGAAAATTGAAAAACCTAGTAAAATAAATATGCATATTTTTTGTTTTTAAACGTATCGCTTCTATGAATTTAAGACTTCACATTATTTTATGATAAAATGATTTATAAATTTATTTCTAGTAATATGAAGAGTCATAAAACTGGAAAAATTTCCGACCTGAAAATACGGAATAAGATTAGAAAATTAAAAAGTTATAACAATTGACATAAAAAATTTATTTGAGTAATGACATACATAACTTGTAAAATTCACTACTTCTTCAAAATAATAAGGAGTGCAAAAACATGCAAAGATAAAAATATACTTTCCCTGTGATGAATAATGTTTATTATACTTTAACCTTTAAATTCAAAATTTTACCAGTTGTTTACATTTGTTTTCATGCAATTGTACGTTTTTCTAAACTTACGTTAGTAACCACATGCAATAAATCGGTATTGAAAACAAAAAGTTGGCATTACATTAGGCGGGTAACTTATCTCGTTTTTTTGCCGTTTGAATGTGGTGTTTGATGAAGTTCAGTGTGTTAGTAGCATATTTGGTTTCTAATATCGAGTTCCTAATAAAAGAGTGATATTTTTCTAATTCTAAAATAACTACTTCTAAATTTTTATTAATGTTTATGTTGTATTTGAAAATTATATTAGTAAAACCGGATCTTTGTGAAATACTGAATGTTACCAAATGTCTACATTGCTCGTTTGTTTCATAAATAATTATAAGCGGGTGTTTTAGGTGTCTGGGGATTTTCACTTGGTTGGCTTTGCTTTTTAGAATGTCTAGATGACTAAGAGATGATAATATTGAGGATTTACTTGCAATAATGGAAAACGAAGAAAATGTTGAAAACAAAGAGGATATGGGTGACCTGATTATCTCCCGGAACTAAAAGATCTAATAAATGATTTAGAGGACAATAATGATGATGGAGACAATGAAAATCATCTCTTCTCCCATGGAAGAAAGATAGTTGAACCACTTCAACAGTATAGCTCCAGAACATTTAAATTGTCAACTGCATTCAAGCCTTCTTGGTGTTGCACTTTGTAGGCAATGAATTAAATAACTTAAATGGAAAAAGCGTAATTTGGTACGCCAGTGCTTCTCAAACTTTCAATGTTTGTGACCCAATATTCAGTCATAATTTTCATTGCACACCCCTCCATACAATAACAATGTTAAGAAATCAAAATACTATACTTTGACACTAAAGCTACTATACGACTTTAATCTAAGTACCACCGACGTATATAAACGTCTTTCTCAATCAAAACGTTAATTGCTCGGTACGTATATATACGTCTTTCCGAAGTACGATCATTTCCATGCACTGCTATCCATAAAATTATTCCGAAAGCTTTAGAATGCAATAAAAATATAAAAATACCTTGGCAATGTTTGCCAAGAATTTCCTTACTTCAGAGGATTTGCTTATTTTTATTCTGTTTCTTTCCCTCCCCACAATACATCGCTTACGTGGAAGGCGGTATTGGGAAGTGAAACGTGTAACTTTTAATCGGTAGTTATACAAACTATCAAGATAAGTGTTAATTTTTGTATATAAGTTTATATATGACAAGCCCATGGCGTCACTGGTAATTATTAATTTTGTTCTTAACTTAGTATTGTTGAATTAATTATAAAAAAATATTGTGTAGTACTCATACAATTATAAGTGCATTATATACCAGTGTAAATGTGTATTTTATTTTTATTACGCAAAAAGTGTATTGTTTTTAGTTTCAGTAAATTAATTTTTTTTTAAATAATCTTTTGTTTTCGACATTTAATATGCTCACATCCTCCTTGCAGAGTCATCACACAACCTATGGGGGCCTTCCTCACAGTTTGAGAAACACTGCGGTACGCTAAGTTGGTACAGAGGAGTATGTATAAGTTTCACAGGAAATACAGACTATTTCCTTCGTCTAGCCGAGCGTTAAACACCAATTTAATTTTTTTTTGAATTTATGAATGTGGGTATACTCACTGTTATTGTGGTACATACACATTTATATATCACGCAAAAAGCTGTTTTCAACTGTTCTTTTTAACTGCTACTGAAATCCGTCAATTTCTAGGTAATCGTCAAATTTATGCCCGTGTACTATTATCCTAATGTTAGACCCTACTGCGGTAAATATGGCTTCGATCGTATACGACAGAGGAAGACGGTAAATAAATTTTAGAAAATTAGACCCTCTTCATTAGTTTCAATGATAAAGCAAAAAACAAGCCGGTTGAACACCCGACCATGATAGTCTTTATAAAATAAGACCTGTTATAGAACACTTAAACAAAATATTCATGAGTGTAAAACAATTTAACTAAAAGTTATCTCTAAATGAGCAATTGTGTTCCTCTAAAGAAGATAATTTTCTGAAACTATAATTACCCAACCAACCCCATAAATTCAAGTCGTTTGTTTTGTGTTCCCTCTCTAAATATACTTATAGTTTTGAAATCTATTCTGGCAAAGAAAATGTTGACTGAAGAACCTGGTGTTGGTGTAGTTGGTACACAGATGAAATTGATTGGGATTAGAATTACCCTATCAATTTCACGAAAAATGAACCATATCCCAGATTTCTACAATTTCTTTGCATCCGTTCCTCTACTGTATTTAAAAACACAAGAAATATATACATTGGGTAATTTCCAAAAGAACTGCCTTGAAAGAATCGCAAATTGCGATGTGTAAATGTTTTAGGAAAAGTTTTATAGTACGATGAACATGTAGATGATTAAGAATACCTTGATATATCGTTAATATGCTGGAAAAATAATAAAGTTGCCATATTAGCAACTATTCTTGTATTAATGAATAAAAATATATAATATAACTCTCTTTGCTTACATCTACAGTAATTTTAGCAATAAATGAATTATTGTTAGCAAAAGTCAACATAGCAGTTTTATGTTCTAACCTGGAATTTTTTTAAATTATTTTTTATATAACCTATAACTAATTTCAAAAATATGGATTTTTTTAGTTCAAAACAAAGAAAGATCTTAATTATTTCATGAACAGAGTGGTTAAAAAATTACAATGCTTTTACATTTAGTCCATGAGGTGTAAATGAGGGTCTATGACAGTGACTCTCATTAAATCAGATCGCGACTTTAATTTGAAAAGAAAATTTAACCAATTCGAAACCAAAATTTACCTATTTAAAAGATTTATTTCCAAAATTTAACGTTAATTTGCAGTTACAAAGTTACAGCATAAATTTTATGAAAACAAGAACCAATTTAGATACTTTTTATTAGACTCCCGTTATATATATATATATATATAATTCATAGCATAAATTTATTCTAGAAAAAATTAAGAATAATCTTCACTTTGAAAAGGAATTTATTCTGTCATGTTGTATCTGACAGGCATTTATCAAAGAAATGGAAATAAAATAAATGGTTGTTAAAACTGCAGTAAAAACCCTTAGAACAATGTAACTGTGATTGAAATAATGCAATTTAAAATCACTAGGGCTTTAAGGTAGGTCAACCTATTTTTTTTCCCAACTATCTTCACCCGATAAAAAAAAGTTTCCTTTTTTTGATTTCTTCCCACAGTTGATTGATTCAGTGAAAGATTTTCGTTTTTCCCACTGTCCCTTTACGTCGAAATCATTGGCCGCTTCAGTTCTCATAAACAGGCAAAAGGTTTTTCGAATCACTGACCAAGTGGAAGAAACGAATGACCCGTAAATATAGGAAACCTAGTATAAACTTTTACTTTCTTAACTTTGCTTTTATTATTTCTCTTTCAAAGCTCAGATAAAAGGAAATGTTCACATTTAGAATTGGAGTTTTGAAACTTAATTTTGACGCCAAGATAGGATTCTTTTTTTTTTTTATCTTCGTTAAACATTTTGAATGGTTGGATTGAATTTTTTTTCCTGGCACAGCTAAATGTAGCTGTGATGTGCCAAATATTAGTTTATGATATTGAAATAAATTTAAAAAATAATACTTATTAAAAACCAAAGTGAAATATAAGATATAAATTGATGATATAAAAATGTTGCATTAAAACACATCATAATAAAAAAAAATCTTACTTAAGTTATAAAAACAATTCCTAATAGAAAAGCAAATCGGTTCCCAAAGTGTTTTCTCCCCACCAGACTAGTCTTATTCAAAGTGGACGAATTGTAGAAATTATTACCATAAGGATAAAAGCATACGGTTAAGTAAGCATGCTGTATAATAAATAAAACAGGGCAAGTCGGAAGTGCTACCATTAAAAAGTATAAGCCGATGAGTTTATCAGCAATACCCGCTTCATAGTCAACGAAGAAAAAAATCATTTTTTCAATTTCTTGCCCAGTGTCAAAGAGATATCGTTGATGGAATTTTGTTGAGTTTATTCTTTCTTTGCCGGTTTCATTGTGACTGCCAAAATACTTGGTAAATTGATTGGTCACTTTTTACAGGTTCGTTAATTTGACTACTAAATGGAAACACTGGAAAGAACATTTACTTGCAATATTTGTCCGATCATTACCTTTAAAGCTTATTTGACTAGGAATTTAGCTAAACAATATGCTGCAATCAATGCGTGTTAAATATCGTGTACAAGAAAAGAGCAAGTGATGTCGGAAAATTATTCAGAGAACTTAGTGAGTCTGAACAAATAATAGTATGTCTAATCATGTTCTCAATAGTTAGCTAAGTCATTCAAAAATAGCAATGAGCTCAATGAGTTCGTAATATATATTCTGTGCACTCTCATACTAAAGTAGAGCTCAAACAATGTTAAATTTCAGAGTAATCAGTTTACAACAGGTAAATATTCAGAGTAACACAAAGGATGTGAAAAATAAAGCTGCTGATAAATATGGTTGTCGTTACGGGACTTCAAAAAATCAAACAAAGGATTTAATATTTACTATTCCAATTCCGTCATGTTGCCCATGGAAAAATTGTAAGTGTTTTTAATAAGATGTATCAATAACAAACTTTAATTTCATTATTATAATTTCAAAAAACTATCTTTGATACATTCCCCTCACTTTTAACAGCTGGAACAATTTTATGTGGTAGAATTATCTCAAACTTGCTCCTAAATAAGGATTGATTTTTGTTTCAAATTACTGGATTCACTTTTTGTAATTCTAATTTAAAATTAAAATGTTGACTTAAGGGTGATATCGTATAATTTATGTTATTACCGAAAATTTGACAAAGTCTAAAATTCTATCTCAATATGCTTTAATATCAAGTTTAATTTAATTCAAATAATGTAAAAGAAATTAATTGATTTACGTATTTATTCCATCTTTTAAGAAATAAAAAAATATTTTGAGCAACTTTACTAAAACAAACTAGCAAAAGGAGGAATCAAAACTCAGACATACAGACATGTAATTATATATTAGCGCACACTCACGTCTGTGAATGTGTATGCATATGTGTGTGAAAATATAAAAATCGATAATAATTGAAGAGATCAAAAACACGCATAAATAATGGAAATATAATTTTTTTTCATTTTTTTAGAAGATATAATGAAAATGTATTTTTAAATATTCTCCACATTCAATTTCTGAACTTGTAAATGCATTTAAGCATGATTATAATTTAAAAATGGAAATTAGATGTAGCAATTTACTTTTATAAATAATTCTTCTTTTTTTCATTCTCATTGCCACTATACCTATTCCTAGTACTATCCGGGATAATGCTTTACAAGTACATGCCCTCTCTGATCATTTGGATAATTTTTTTTTAATCTGCAGTGATTCTCATTTATTCATATAATTGCATTTCATATACGCACAACTAAAATTCTAACCTATAACACATCATCAAAATTTAGCAAACTCAAATTTGCATTATTCAACATAGACTGAAAGCTTTATAGAAATACTGAAATATCTTGAGATTTCTTACCAATATTCCAATTTCTAATCAGATGATCTTCAACATAAGTTTTATTCTTTATCTGGAACTTTTTATTAACATATTTTTTTTATTTTACAGTGGTGGATAAACTGAATTGGCGTTTCTATAAGTGGTAAATATGTATATATATAAAGGTGTTTTGGGGTGACCACCTTTTATTATAAACTCTTTTCAGTTCACTTTCATATAGATTCTTCCAGTTTTTAATATGAATAAAAAAATATTATTTCCCTTCACTTTCAAATGAATTAATTAAATGTTCCGAAATTTGGTGTCACTTGATATCGGGTCCCCAGTCAACTAATTGGTCCACTTAATATTAAATGTCCACTGTTACTTGCATCAACATGTATTGCGTTCATATCTAAAATGTTCCAAAAAATATTTAGTTGTTTTCCTGTGGAAATCATGTTTTCTAATAATATGAGATGAATAAATACAACTATAATTTTCCAAGCTGAATTTCTATTATCAAAAAAGAAGTTATCTCTAAGCATCAGGGTAAAATTTATGTAGTTTGCCATGTTTATATTAGTTATTATTTTCATGTTACAATATCCACATATATTTTTAGGAGAGGAAAGGCTTTTTTTTAAATAAAAGTTTTATTCCATAGTACATTGATAAGAATAACATAACACTATTTCCACAACCCGAACCTCAATATAGATTATTCCCTTCGACTCATAGTTTTCACGAAAACTTGGGCTCTGAAACAAAATGCTATTGATTTCGGAAGTAAATCTTTTGATAAAATAAGCAAACTGAAGGGGAGAAAGTACCCAAAAAGAAAAACCTTTTCCCCAAAGCAGCAAAATCCAGTAAGCTTCGGGGAGTTTGATGGAGTGTAATCAAAGGTGGCTTTCAGACTTTGCTGATTCCAAGAAAGACACACGAGGAATGTTGTGAATTATGCATTGGAGACAGGAAATGCATTTTCTAGACTTTAATCAAGCTTTATCTCATGTGAATAGGGTACTAGATCTTTAAAGTAAGTCAATATTGGATGAATATACCGAAAGGTCTAAATGTACACCTGAGTTGCAACAAGACACAATTGATTCGTGAAACTATCGACCGTATCGAATGTTTTTGACAACAATTGTTCCAAGCTCTTTCCCTATCCAAGCTTCTGGATTAAATATATGGTCATTGTATCTGATATGAAACACGAGTAAAAATCTTATATATATATATATATATATATACAATGAATTTATACTCTGCTTTTCTGTTAATATTGTTTCTTTTTTTATTCTACATACATAAAAGGTACTATATCTTTATATATAAAAATTACATGTCACAGTGTTTGTCCGCGATTGACTCCAAAACTACTCAGCCGATCATGATATAATTTTGCATAATGTGTGTCATTTTGTCCAACTCAAAACATAGGATAGTTTTTATTTCAATTAATGACGCCATATTTTTTTTATTGCTGGAAATGTGAAGAATCCGGAAAACACATTGCATATTCAGGTAAGGGAACAATAGCAAAATGTGACAATGGGGCTCATGTGTCTGTGGAAGCTGATATTGCAAACCAATATGCACGAAAATTAAGTGCCTGGCGTATTTCGGGGTGTGGAATCCGATTTTTAAGTCAGTTTCCAAAAATAACTGTAACTTTATTGTAAAAAGCCGGGCGACTTATTTTAAACACACCATAACAGGGCCTTTACATTAAAAACCTTGAATCGTAAAAACTTGAACCCTGGCTTACTTCAAAATGGATAATCCGAATCTGATATCCAATCTGAGAAATAACTGTAACTTTGCCGGATAATTCAGGACGACCATACATAACGCAAACAGTGGCAGGGGATTACACTTAGTGCCTTGGTGCGGGAAAAGTGCGTTTCTATTGTAATCCGGGATGGTGAACGAGAGTTTAAAATCGAATTTTAGAAATTCCTGTAACTTTGCCAGATAATGCAGGACGTCCATAACGCCCCTTCCAGGGACTGAACTTGCCAACTCAGGGGCACAAAAGAATCTCCAGTTGTATCTAGGGGCGGGAAACGATAATTTGCAAACATATTTCAGAAATTCCACTAAATTTGCCAGATATTGTCTGAATTAGGAGAAAAGGCATATAATTCGAGTCCCGCGTCCGGATTTTTATTCTCTCTAGCGACTGAACTTGTTCGCACTGGAGCATCAAAAGTCAGCTCCGTGTGCATTTCGGGGTATGTTATGAGAATCTGAAATCGAATTTTAGGAGTTTTGATAAATTTGCCGGATAATAGCAATTCACCGTATTTTAGGTACACCGTAGCAGTGGTTTGCCTTAAAAGCCTTAGATCGTGAAAACTTGGTCTGTGGTGTATTTCAAAACGGAAAATCCGAATCTGATAATCAATGTGAGAAATAACAGTAATTTTGCCGGAGAATCCAGGATGTCCGTCTTTTACGCAAACCGGGGCAGGAGCTCGCCCTTAAAGTCTTGGCGCGGAAAAAGTTAATTCCTGGTGTAATTTGAGAGGGTTTAAGCAAGTTTTAAATCGAAATATAGAAATTTCTGTATTTTTGCCAGATAATGCTGGGGGATAGGAATATTCTCGGACAGCAGTACCAGCCTAACTTGCAACCGTAGAGAAGCAAAAAGTGCGTCTTAACAGTATTTCGGAACTGCCGATCCAAATATTCTCAATCCAATTCAAGATAATCTCATATCTATGCCAAATAATGCCAGACGAAAGTATTTTGCAGGAACTGTGGAAGGGGCTTGCTTTAAAATTCTTGAGGAGAGAGAAATGCTTTCCTAGAGTTTTTCTGGATGGGAAACAAAAATAATCTGAAATCGGAATTTAGAAACTCCCTTAACTTTGCCGGCTCATTCCGGCCGACCGTAATGTCGCACTTCAGAGTCTGAACTTATAGGAGCAGGGGCGTCGAAAGTAGCCGCTGAGTGCTACTCGGATTGGAACGAGAATCTGGTTACGGATTTCAAAAGCTTCCGTAAATTTTCTGGATGTTGCTTGAATGAAGTCAAATGGCTTTGCGTTCGACTTCTACCTCCAAATTTGCATTCCCTATAGCCACAAAACTTTCTGGCGCAGTCTTGCGAAAATAGGCTTGCAGTAGGAAATAGCATCTTCAGCCATTGTTGTAACTTTGTTAGAAGGTAGAAAAACTGCACATACAGAATCAGTTGCCATTGAACATTCATAAAATACAAGATGCAATGTGTACCATTGAAAAAATAGTAGATTGGTTACTGTATCATCAGGAATTCAATAGAGAGCAAGATGACTGTAACGTTGATTTTAATGTTCTATGTGGTAAATGAAGAGCCCTTGGTATACAAATAAGTTTATTGATGACTAAACATAATTTCACAGCACTGCACTGCACTCACACACACCAACATTAAAGACTATTTACAGGGTTTCAAGAAGAAATATCGCCTTAAAGCACACTGCCTAAATCATCATGCATTTTTTTTCCCCTTCATTCAATCCGTTTATCGGCGTTCTCGTCTCAAAATTCAATGGCGCGTTACATATGTTTATTCTGGCAACCCTGAAGTCGCCAATTATGTTGGAAGGTGCCAACATCCTGGGCCCCATTGCAATGTTTAATTGCAAAATTACATACATTCTTACATACTAATATATGAAATATACACAAAATACTGATAAAATATACTGATAAAATTTTTCAATAATTAATATAATGCAATACGTAAATGAAATATATGCTAATGAATATAATACACAAATACAATAATACATATCGTTATTCATAGATTGGCAATTTTACTAATGTATTGACTGGGCGTTGGTAGGTGCCTTTATTTTTTTTTAAAGTCTCACAACTCTTATAATATTATATTTACCTCGGTGCACTTTGATAATTTTTGCAAGATTCCAATTAAGGATTTTTGAAAAATCTTCATTTTTAACTAGCACTAATTCATTTTAATTAAATGGTTATTCACCCCTTTGTAGCTGGTTTAGATATTCATTTGACCATTTTTTCCAAAATGTTTTTGTTAATTTTTGCACCAATTGCCATCTCCGTAGCCTATTGATTGGTGTATTTGTAAGGTTGGGTTCAGGCAAAGCAGTTAAGGAAGTTACAACCAAAAAATGAGCTGGAGTAAGAATTCAGACGTTTAGATCACTAGAAATTTTGGTTAAGGATCTTGAGTTTAAAACTGCTCCCACTTGGCTTACAAGTGTTACAAATTCTGCATAAATTAGTATTGTGTTACCTATAACTCGTTTTAGGTGAGATTTGAGATATTTAATACCTGCCTCCCATAAACCTCCGAAATGGGGAGTAGCAGGTTGATTTAAGTGCCAAACTATACCTTCAGATGCTATGAAGTTTTAAATTTTTTCTTTACCTTCCTTAATGAATAGATTTTGCAATATATTTTTTAATTCAATGTTAGCACCTACAAAGTTTCCACCGTTATCACTAAAGATATCGTGGGGTTTTCCCCGATGCGAAATAAAGCGTTTTAATGCACCAAGAAAAGCATCAGTAGAACAATTGGTAACTATTTCTAGGCGAATTGCCTTTAAAGCGAAGCAAATAAAAATACATACATAACATTTATATGATTTCTTGAATTTACCTGGATACAATTTATTAAATAAAGACCGGCATAATCAATACCAACCCTTAATACCTTTATTGGTTACTGGGCAAATCTGCCATTAATTGATTTTTTGCCTTTGCATTTACCTTTAAACCAGAAATACAATTTTTCAATACCTTTCTTACCTGATTTCTACAATTAATTATCCAATACTTTGACCTGCTGTTAGCTAGAGTTGATACAACACATGTATGAAAATGTAAAACATGATAATAATTAATCAACAAATTAGAAATATGACCTTTGTTTAGAATAAGCATGGGATGTTTTTGATTGACAGTTAAGTTGGACTGTTTAAGTCTTCCTCCAACACGAAGGATGCTATTCTCATCTAAGAAATGAGACAAATTTAGTACACTGCTTGAATTGGTTATTTGTTTACCCTTAAGAAAACACTGGATTTCTAGAGGAAAATGCACAGATTGAACATTTCTGATAAGGCAAATTAAAGCTCGAGATAATTCAGTTGCAGTTAGATTGCCAATGGTTCTTTGCGAGGGAGGGTTTTTGCATTTTCTTTAAACCGTAGACGACATGCAAGAATTATTTTCAGTTTCACAAAATATGAGCATTTATTGATGATTGGGAGTAATTCTACATTTTGTGTTACAAGACTCACTGGATCGGATTTTTAAAATTCACGTAAATATAAATCATTATCGTTGATTTCACTGATATCACAAGGAGAAACAACTGGGTTTTTTTGCAAAACCGATGGGCCATACCACCACAATACACAATCTTTAATTTTATCAGGATCGATCCCTCTGGATATAATATTCGCGGGATTTTCTTACGATTGCACGGGGTTCCAGGAGCTCACTTCGGTTAGATGTTGGATTACACTGACTCGATTTTTCACAAAGGGCTTGAGAACTGAAGGGTCTTTTTTTATTCATGCAAGAACGATGGTCGATTCTGTCCACAGCACAATATCGTTGAAGTTTATTTTCATCGATTTGATGGTCTTCTGTATTAACTTAGCAAGAAACACTGCTGCAAACAACTCAAGACGGGGAATCGTTACCGACTTCAGAAGTGCAATTCTTGATTTGGAGCACAATAAACTTGTAGATACAGTTCCCGAATTATGAAGACACTTTACATAAATTGTATCACCGTAGACTCTCAAAGAATTGTCACAGTACCCATGGAGTTCTATTCTCAGTGCATCGTCCAATAAAATATATCGTGGAATATTCAAGTTGTTAATTGCCACTAAAGACTTCACAAATTGCTTCCACTGTGTTTCCAAATGTATTGGCAGGGAATCATTCCAGTTCAAATTCAATCTCCATAATCCTTGCTTCACCAGTTTCGAATTCGTAACTACTGGCGAAATGAGACCTAATGGATCAAAAATCCTAGCAGTGGCTGAGAGGATTGACCTTTTTGTAATTGTACAGGAATCAGAGACATCTGCAATGTAACACACCGAAAACGCTAAAGTGTCCTTTTCAGATCTCCACAAAAGTCCTAAGGCTTTAGTTTCATCAGGAATTGTGAGTGAAACATCTCCATCAGAAACATTGAAATTAGAAAGCAGTTCTTTGCAGTTGGAGGACCATTTATGCAACTGTATGCCAGCTCCACTGAAGAAATATATAAGTTCATGTTTAAGTTGTTTTGCTGAAAAAATGCTCGAACAGCTACTGATAAGATCATCCATGAAAATATCAGCACTCACAGCTGAGGCCGCTAACGGATACTTATGCCCGTCATCCATAACTAATTGCTTAAGCACTCGTTGTGCAAGAAAGGGTGCGCATGTTGTACCGTACACTAATCTATTCATTCGGTATGTTTTGATAGAGTCGTCAAAACTTTCCTTCCATACAATTCGTAACAAGTCTCTCTGAGATTCATCTATAAATATCATGAGAAACATTTTTTTTAATATCTGAAGTAAAAGCGATTTTATTTTTTCTGAATCTCAATAATATAACGAATCTTGACTGACTCTCTTTACATCTTGAATGACTCCTCCATTTGCCAAAATTCAGTTCAAAGACTCGCCAGTCGAAGTAGAACATGATGCATGGAAAACAGCCCTAAGTGGTGTGGATTTTTGAGTCGGGACGTAATACACTATGATGCGGCATATAATATGAACCTGTCGGTTCAGATTCCTCGGATAATTGCTCCATATGACCCATATCCAAATATTCATGGATAAAGTCTCGATATAACTGTTTAAGATTTGGATTGGCATCTAATTTTCGCCATAACGAATTTAATCGACAAATAGCCGTTTGTTTTGATTCTCCAAGACAACTAGGTTCCTTTAAAAAGGCCATCTGGACAATGTATTGTTCCGCTTCATCTCTCCGATGAATATCTACGAAATGTTCTTCACAAAACTCTGCCTGTGAATTTAGATTACGATGTTCATCTTCAACCGATTCTAACTGCCAAAATCTAGAAAATAAACTTTCTAACCCTTCTTGTTGAGAAAGAAGAAAACATTGCTGTTTATCATCGGCTCCCGGGAGCCCTCCAGTAACTATGTAATTAAAAACTGAATTTAGCAAAGTTACTGAATTATTTATTTTTATCTGATCTGCCTTAATAATTTTGAAGAACATGTGCGCGCTTAAAAACATT
This sequence comes from Trichonephila clavata, assembly GCA_019973975.1. Classification (NCBI taxonomy): domain Eukaryota; kingdom Metazoa; phylum Arthropoda; class Arachnida; order Araneae; family Nephilidae; genus Trichonephila; species Trichonephila clavata. Next base: position 13,445 of record BMAO01039666.1, read on the forward strand.
GAAACCTTCGATGGCTTGTGGAAAGAAGAATCCGTCAACTTAATTTGTTTTGGAAAAGAAATTTTTCATATATCTAAAGAGCAAAACGGAGTGAATTATGATATACACTATTGTCCATAAATTAAGGATACTTCAGAATCACACAGAAATTGAACTCTAAAATAAAAATTTCACCTATAGAATTAGCACACATCTTGAAGAACATCTTACAGGGAACCACCAGATGGCGCGGATAGTACGTCACAATGACGAGAGTGTAAGAGAGGGGTATATAAGGAATGGTGGCAAAGAAGTAAAATTGTTCACAAGCATTTTAAAAGCCTTTCAGTGCAATAACCGCATAGTTATGGCCCAAAGGAAGCATTTGGACGATTTTTTACGTGGTAGAATTATCGGACGACTGGAATGTGGATGTACCCATCTGGACGTATCCTAGGAACTTGGAATCTCCCAGAGTGTCATCTCCAGGCTTTGCAACGATTCCAAGATGATGGAAATGTGAGTAGATGTTACAGCACAGGTCACCCCCGAGTTACAACGCCGAATGAGGACCGGTATTTGGCAGTTACTGCCAAAGGAAACAGACGGAGCACAGCATCAGACCTATCTCGTCAGCTCTCTCCAGCTACCAGTACGACAGTTTCAAGGCAGACCGTGTACAGACGCTTACGGCACATTGGTTTATATGCTCGTAGACTTGTCAGATGTGTTCCCCTTAACGCAACTTACTGTCGCCTGCGATTAACCTGGAGTAGAGAGCAATAACCACCATGCATTGTGGACACCGCGTCAGTGGTCTTGTGTGATGTTTTCCGACGAGTCCAGGTTAAGTTTGCAGTCTGATTCTCGCCGGACTTTTATATGGAGAGCGCCAGATACCCGTTACCACTAAGAGAACACCATTAAACGACACCGTTACGGTGGTGCAGGAGGGCTCGTTTGGGGAGGAATTATTCTTGGTTCCAGAACTGACCTGCATTTTCAGGAGCCGATTTACGATTATATTCCCCGTTCAGGCACCGATTTTCGATATGGTGTGGTGATAACTGTCAATGTTCACTTAACCAGGGCTACATTAACACAATAATTAAATAATTGACTCGTTGTGTCCATAATTAAGCTAAAACAAACTGCAGGGAGTCGGGCCATGTGTCATCGAGAATTCAATGGACAGCAAAAGGACTATAACGTTGATTTTAATGTTCTATCTGGTAAATGGAGAGCCCTTGGTATACGAATAAATTTATTGATGGCTAAACATAACTTCACAGCACTACACTCAAACACACCAACATGAAAGGTTATGTACAGGGTTTCAAGTAGAAATATCGCCTTAAAGCGCCCTGCCCAAAGCATCATGCCTTTTTTTTCCCATTCAATCCGTTCATCGGCGTTCTCGTCTCATAATTCAATGGAGCGTTGCATATGTTTATTCTGGCAACCCTGAAGTTGTGCCAATTAAGTTCGAAGGCGCCAACAGTTACAGTATTGCAAATGAATTCAATCATGATCAGGGATAAGTGTACCATGACCCATAAACATTCTCTCAAAGCATTACATAATACTTTGCAAGATTTAAATGGCAACGAGAGAATATTCGGTGTTGCAGTGGCATGACTGTCTGGTGTTTTCCGACAGACATTAACAGCCATTATAAGCTCTACTTTTGCACACGACATTAACGCATGTTTAAAACAATCTTTTTTATGGCGAAACATGGAAACAATTCGACTGACCATAAACACAGGAGTACATTTGCAAGATGATCAATTGGAGCAAATATTTTCTAATCAACTGCTGAATATTGGAAACTGTGAAGTAGACCCTCTTCCCAATACATAATGCAGGAAATAGCCAGACAATTTCTGCACTGTTCTTCAGACAAAAAGAAACTGATTGGGAGTAGCTTTCCGAATATACCGTATAATTATCTAGATAATTATTGCCTCTGTATTCCTGTTACTTAATCAGAAAAAAATATCAATATTGTGGTAAAATAAACTTCCAGATACAGAGTTGTTGCCATATGATCCAAAGCATTTTAAATCAATCGTCACTATTGTTAATGAAATCAAAACCGTATATTTTCCAACTGAGTTTTTGAACTCTCTAGATATATCTGGAATGTTATCACAGAACCTTCGGTTGAAGATTAGTTCCCTGGTTGTTTTATTGTGTAACTTACATCCATGGTGCACGTTTGATCATCAAAAGAATTACCGAGGACTTCTTGAAGTGAACATATTGACAGTAAAGTTGACAACTTCAGTAGTAATTCATGCACTATACTATACTCAAATAGGAGATGAATGAAATGCAAAATTAAAATCATTAGTTATTTTATACTTTATTTCAACCCACCAAAATTGTAAGCGAAAATCAATTTGACTGCATTGAATAGCTTAGAATAATATTGAAATAACGTATTAAAACAAAGCCACAACAACGCATGACCGGTTAAGCTAGTTTAAATCTAAATGCCATCATAATGTAGCACAAATTTAATACGGTTTTATGATAAACACTTAAGGAAAATTACACTAATTTTAACAGAATTATCTGTAAAAACAAATTACATTCTATGAGGTGTATCTGTTAATAATACATATGCTAGTTTGTACATAAAATGTTTTGCATAAAATTTCTTCATAAAATGTTTTGCAAGAAAATATTTTATGAAATACCAGTGTATATATTTCATATAAATTCATGAGTAAATAATTTTTGATAAAATTATGAAATATATTCTTAATACCAAAATTATTTGATCCTAATTGAAACACACAGTATCCATCTTTTTACTGATAACCTTAGTATGATTTTGGGAGTTTTAGATATTTAATATATAGAATAGAAAAACATTCATGATGACATACTTTTTTTTAAAAATTTAAGATCATTAAATTAACAATCAGAAATATAATTTACATATTTCTATTTATAAACAATAGTTGTATCAATTATTTCAAAGTAACAATCTTTAATATTTATATACAGTGACAAACGTGCAGTTTAAAAAAGTATCAGTTATTACTTAGATCAAAACCTTCTGATTAACTATCATTTTGCAAAATTTCGTAATATTTTTTTATTGCGTGGTTATATATATAATATATATATTTTTTTAATTATAAAATAGAAAAAAAAATTCACACTTTTTTTAACTCTGAAGTCAGAATTGTGTTTATATATCTATTGGAATAAAAATGTTTTTTTCACACAATAAGTTTTTATTTGAACGAAAAGTTTTAATAAGTTTAATTTCATTTGAATAAGTTTTAATAAGTTTAATTCAACACAATACGTTCTTAAATTCGATATAATTCAACGAAATGGTTTTATTCACTAAATTTTCTTTAAGAACTATTTACTATTTTTACAACAATCTTCAAACATTTTAATGCGACATTAAATATTATGAATGCATGTGGGAGTAGTTATCACTTGATACGTTTTGATTAGTTATTTTTTCATTATTGTCAGACTCCAAAGCAAAGTGTTTTTCGCGATGAACCTCGTAAATCTGAACCTTTGTTAAGTGACAACGTTAACACACCTCACCTATCTAAATTTCCAAAACAATCTAATGTGAGAAATTTAAGCTACTATAAATTTAGTGTGTGACAGGCTCGTTCTTTACTACAGGTATTTAGTGGTATGGAGCTCACGACTCGCTGATTAGAAATTCTTGTCCTTGTGACATCTCCATCATGACCACCACATTCTTCGTATGGCATAATAATGCATAATTTATTATTTGGTTAAATATATATGTATACAAACTTTCATCAAATGTCTTAAATGCGTTAAAGCAGTTATAAAAAAAATAATAACTACATTTCGCAGCATACAATTATGGATAATGCATTTAACACTGAAATAAGACACAATATATTATCTTTATTCTCAATATATTTTCTCATAAAATTTGTATATTATAAATTCCCGAAAATCCATTTCACAATCAAATGTTTTATTGAAAATAAAAATTATAATAAGTATACTTCATTGAACTAGTTAAACTATTTAAACTTATTTTGTTAGAGTAATTTTTGAGAACTAATTTTAATTTTCAAAAATAAATGTTTTTTTTCTATAAGCTAGTTTTAAAAAATTACTTTTTTATTTTAAGGTATCCGAACACGTTGAAAATGACCAAATTCAGTAAAGATAGATATTTTTATTTTTTATTTTATTGAATAGAGCTATCTTTTTTGACTTTACGGAACATACTTTGTTTTGTTTCTACACTACCTAGAGACCACATTACAATCCCTTTTATAAATTTAGAAAAACCAGAAGTGGGCATTTAAATTGCTCATAATCTATCATGGCGAGTCTGATAACCCAAAATATTACGAATGTAGTTCTATAAAACTTTTTGAAACTGATATTTATGTTATTTTATAGAGAATGTACTAGAATATTTCTTATTGTATGAATACTTTTTGAGTTATGGCTTGTTATTTAAATAATGGTCTCATGAAAAATGTAACATTTCTTATAATGTTTACTCTCAATCAGCTCTAAAATTTTCAAATTTTAATAAAAAAATTAAATTTTAGTAAATTTTCTAGATAAATGCATCTAATTTGTTTTAGTAATACTTTTACTAATATATGTTTATTACTTTTTTCTCTAACTGCTTAAAGTTTTTCAAAAATATTGCTAAAATATCACTTATAATTGTGATTTTTGTAAAGTTGAGGTAATTTATTTTAAATTTTGATAGTTAAATAGTAATATTTATTGGTATTGAGTCCTAAAAGAGCATTCATAATGTTTTAGTATGCTATTTTGTTAAAAAGTACTCCGAACGTGTTCGGATACCCTAAGTAAACTGATAAAGCAATTCTGCTTACAATACAGCATTCCTTATAATCACTACCATCATCAGATCACTATTTTTTCCAAAGCATCAGATAATTTCCGTTAACCTTATCTGAAACATCTTTTCTGTACCACTATTTGCATTATCTGAAATATCACCTGGGGGATTCAAAATTACCGCTTAAGCATCCTTTAAGGTGAAAATCACTCTTGCGTTTTATCTTTAAAGCGTATTCATAGGAGCTACCTTGTAACTTAATTGAAAGAGGGGATGCGAGAAAGACAGGCAAATCTAGATATAACTTGAATGGGATGTCAGAGCGTTGATTGTGAATAGCAACATAATGGCTCTTCATCACAGAATTAATACCTCAGGGAAATGTAGGAACACTTACTCGAGCCAATTAGAGCCCATTCCAGGGAATTGTGTAACTCGAATGCTTATAGAAATCTGTGATATAACTCTTTGGCATGGAAAGAGATAAATTAAATTTTATCAATATCTGAGACTATTATCAATAAATGGAATTTAAATTGGTTATCTGTATCTTAAGCTTTGGAATATTTTATTTTTGTTTTATCTGATAACAAATAATAAATTAAGAAAACCGTTCTGTTTTATCCTATTTAATTATAACCGCAGTTTATTTTTGAAACAAAAAATTAATGAATATATGCTAGTATTAATTAAACTATTTCATAAATATTTATTTATGAACATAATGTTATTTTAGACTATGTTGTTTATGAACTTTTAATCGTAAGTTTTACAGTTATATGTAGCAAACAATGATAATAATCTATTTTTATTCTCTCTATAAATACCAACTAAATGACGGACAAAATAGGTTTCTTTACGTAAAACATTTTCTTAAGCAAATCTTAATGGTAGTAAAATGTGTTCTGCTTAAAATGGTTGTTTTAGTTAGAAACCTTTAAAAACAATGGTATAGAGAAAATCTTATGAAAAAATTTAGATTTAAAAAAAAAACATTAAAAGGTTTTAAAAATTGATAATCACACTCGTTATTTCTTAAATTTTAAATTTAAGCTATTACGTTAAATTAAGTTACATTATTTCTAACATTTTAAATTAACACTTAAGACCATCGCATTGAGACAGTCGAGTATGCTTTGTAAATGTGCAACACATCTTCTATTTTTCACGCACGCAACAGAAAATTCAATTTATGTTATTATCGAAAAAAGACATCAGCCAAAATCACCACCACATGCTTTTTCCCACAATTTATTTAAACTGAACTCAAATACGTCTTACAGTAAAGAAAGGTAAACATGCTTTTATTTCAAGGTATTCGTGATTTTTTTAATAATGTTTCTTTTCAGTTTGGATAATATTTGATAACTTGAATTGATATATGACATCTATAATGTTTCAAAAATGTTTTATCATATTTAATAGGGGAAAAAAAGTATTGGAGTATTTCATTGGTTGTACAAGTGTAAATTGCTTTGCAAAAAAATCTGGTTCAATTATTTTAGTTTTGTATCATCCTTTTACAAGTATTCTGTTTCAAATAAGTTATGTGCAAATCTCTATTGCTTCAGTACTTCGGCCTAAATATCAGTATCTTGATTTTCTATGAATATGCGGAACTCAAAATATTTATTCATAGTCTTTATAAGAGATAGATCATTCTTTAGGTTTATGAGATCACCACTAGTTCTGAAACATTGTGAAGCCAGTGTTAAATATATATTTAAGAATAAAAACCTGAATTCAAAACTTTTTTTCCAAAATATTTATGAGCAGACCCCATTCCATGACGTGAGGATCATAAATCTTACTTCATATTAGTTTCTGTCTTAGTGTTACAACACTAAATTTTGAAATTATCATGTCAGAGAAATTAGAAAAAAGACACATTTTTAATATTTAAAACTTACAGATATCTCAGCAAAATTTCATTTTAACATAAATTTTGCCAATATATATATATATATATATTACGTCCTTCCGCAATTGCTTTTTGACTTTCTAGGTTCTTTTTTGTATTTATTTTATTGATTCTATCTGCATTTCTTTCTTTTATGTTTTTATTTCGTTAAATAATGTTATGTTCTGTGTTCTTATTATTTATTTGTTGTTGTTTTTATATATTACATAAAATCTTTCATATATATATATATATATCTATATATATAAAATCTCGCGTCACAATGTTTGTCCTCAATGGACTCCTGAACCACTTAACCGATTATAATAAATTTGCACACCATGTGCAGTTCGATCCAACTTGAGAGATAGCATGGTTTTCATTTCAATTTATCACGCCATAATTTTTTATAGCCGGAAATGTGAAGAATCCTGAAAAAACGTTGCAGATTCCCGTAAGGATGCTCATTCGATTCTCTCGACGTTATTTCTGAATTTCGTCAAGGTCATTCACGTTGCGTTAGCTTTGTGTTTGGAAGATGGGAAAAGTTGAGGTAGTTTTGAGTCTCGCTGCGTAGAAAAGGGGAATTCCCTCATATAACCCATCACAACCGATGGTTTTTTTTTATTCTTAAAGATTGATTTATTGAAGAACAGTAGAATATAAGAAAAAAAATATCATAAAAATTATAAGGAAATATTTTTAAATATATTTTTATCACATAGTATTATTTTCTTTTTGAATTTCATACTGTGAAATGAATCAATATCGTTGCGTTTAAATAAAAATTATTTTTAAAACTTTTAATATCAGTGATTTAAAAAATAAAAAGCCAAAAACTTTTTTGAACAAACTTTAATAAAACACTCAAAATACTTAATAATTAATAATTTTTCCCGTGTGTCGAACATTTCAAAAAATCCTCACAAGACCCCCAAGGGGTGTTGCGGGGGCGGGGGTTTAAGTGCGTTATAAATTTTTATTTTTAAGTTATTAGACGTACAGTCTTGAAACTTAGTAAGCAGATTCTTCTCATAGGGTAGATATACGCTAAAAATGGGTTTCGTGAAAATTGCCCCCAAGTGGCCTTGAGGGGACTTAAGGGCGTTATAGATAATTATTTCCATTTTAAACTATTAGACGCACAGTCTTTATATTTGATAAAGAGATTTCTTTCATAGAGTAGAGATCAGCTATAAGAAGGTTTTGTGAAAACAGATCTCTAAGTGGCGTTGCAGGGGAATAAATGGCGTAAGAGTTAAATATTTTCATTTTTAAACTATTTGACCTACCTGCTTGAAAATTGGTAGGAATGTTTCTTTCATGGAGTAAATATCCGCTACAAAACGGGTTTGGAGAAAATTGACCCCAAGGGGTGTTGCGGGGGGTTAAGGGCAGATAAAAATAATTATTTCTTCTTTTAAACTATTAGACTCATAGTCTTGAAATTTGGTTAGCAGATTCCTCTCAGAGGATAGAAATACACTGCAAAATGTGTTTTGTGAAAATCGACCCCTAGGTGGTGTTGCGAGGGTTCAAGGGCGTTATTGATAATTTTTTTGCATTTTTAAATAATTGGACGCACAGTGTTCAAATTTTGCTAAGCAGATTCCTTTCATTAGAGTGCAATACCCCTACAAAATGGGTTTTGTGAAAACAGACCCAGAAGTGGCGTTGCGGGGGCTGAAGTGGCGTTATAGACAATTATCCCCATTTTTAAACTGTTCGACGTACAGTCTTGAAATTTGATAAGCAGATTCCTTTAGTAGAGAACCGCTACAAAATGGGTTTCGCGAATATCAACTACTAAGTTTAATTTCGGGAGATTAAGAGGCGTAATCGATAAATATTTCCATTTTTAAACTACTTGATCATCCTGCTTGAAAATTGGTAGGTATGTTCCTTTCATGAAATGGAGTTCCTCTAACAAAGAGTAAAATGAAAATTGACCCCAAAGATGTTTGCGCGGGGTCAAGAGGAGTTACAGAAAAAAATTCCTGTTTTTAATTGTTAGACCAATATACTTGAAATTTGTTAAGCATGTTTCTTTTGTTGAATAGGGATCCACTAAGAATAAATTTTAATCAAATCAAGTTCTGGGGGTTGCAGGGGTTACTGGGACGTATTGACAAAAAAATTACTTTTTTCGAGCTACAAGGACTATAATAATGAAATTTGGTTTGCGTTTTTCTTTTGTTGAATTGAAATCCGCTAAGAGCGGTAATTTTGGAAAACGGCTCTCAACGGGATTACGGGTATATTGATAGTAAAACTTTTGCTTTTTTCTGTTAGATTTAGACTTGAAATTTGGCTTGCATGTTCAATTTACGGAGTAGAGATCCAGCGAAAATTGGTTTTGTGGGAATCCATTTGGTTTTTGAGTTACGAAAGAGCAAACATCATTCTATGCTTCAATTTTAGAGATTTTTAGAAAATACAAATTAGATGAGTTCTGCCCTTTTTTTTTTATCAACAGGTGACAGTTACAGGTATAAGTATATTTTTCAATTCAATCGAATTCTAATGCTAGGACTTAGATATCAATAATTTATACATATATATAAACAGTAAAAATTTTAAAACATCATGAAATACCCAGCGAAGCGGGCGGGTAACAGCTAGTATATATATATATATAGATGGATAGATAGATAGATAGATTTAAAGTACCTCATATACAAATAAATGATGAATTGATGATAATTTTATGCAAGTGTAACCGTACTTGCACTGTTATACGGGTTTTCAGCTCTGTTAAAACTCAATATCATAATTTTCATAATCTGTACAGTGTCATACATTTCGTAACAAATAACGTATAGATTGCACATTTGGTTACAAACTTTTATTGCATCTATTATTGTTGCAGTGGTTTGGATAATTTTGGGTAGGTTTTACCATTATTTACAGATTGTTAACATGGAAAAATCTTTATGTAACTCAAGTACATGATGAAGTACTTTAAATTACCTTAAAAAGTTTCAAATTAATAAAGGCTTTAGCCTTTGAAGTAAAATACACAAACATAACGATATAAATATCATAAGATTCCGACAAATACAAATATATATATTTGTGTGAATAGATTAGATATATAAAGTTTATAATTTCACTACTTTACTTATGTGTATATGTAATTTGTACAGTGCTAATTAACAATAATTTATTAACTAATTACACTACCATTTAATTAGTAGTATAGAAATTTTATCTAATCCTGGTAATTTTTTAAAAAATATATAGTACAAAAAATATTTTTTTTTCTCATTAAACATTAATTTTTCTATCGGATGCTAACATTTGAACTAAACCAAGGAAGAAAAAAGCAAAGTTACTGATTTGGCATGATGTTAACAAAATTAATTTTTTTTTCTGATTTAATCTTTTAGACTGTTTGTGTGATACAATCTAAACATGTTTGTAATTTAACTAAAATTAAAAAGCTTATCAATGTAAAGTACATAAATCCGAATGTGATAATAAACGATGCATTTTATTTTTAACACACTTATAGCAGTCACTAAAAAGTTACAATACAGAATATTTTCTGCATGACATATTATTAATATTAGTATATAATATATATATATATATATCTGTCTATATTAATTATTTTAAATTCCCATTATAGTTTAACTTTAAATTTGTAGCATTAAATTTACAGATTATTTATATTTTGTTTTTTATTTTTATTTTCTATTCACATTTACTTTATATTTGATTTCACGCTTGAACTCACCATCTACAATATGTACATAGCCAAAAATAATCGATTTTTTTTTTTCCAATTCACCGAATTTTAGAAGTCAATGAATTATGTATAATTACTTCGGTTCAAAGTATTTCCATACGTAACTTATCAAAGTTTGTTATGTAAAGGAAAGTATCTGAAATTTGATACCAGTCTGCAGAAGAAATTACGTTTTGTTTTTTAAGTGTAAATACGTGAACAAATAAAGTGAACACTTAAATCGAAAGTAGTCAATAAAATATTTATTGAGTTGTAAAGTTACGAAACTAATTAAATCTTATCTACATCTTATTATAAACTTTATCCCTTTTCGAGTTACTTTAAACAGTACTTTTTTAAGCAAATAATATTCCTGCTCAGTAAACTAGATTCCCAAATGAAAAAATAAAGTCTTTTGGACACTGTTTTCGTGCTTCATTAACTCTACTTTTATTACATATATTGACGAGCAATGACTACAATTTTAAAAAGGTGGAACAAGAGGATGTGAAAAGGAATTTTTATTGCTGGAAAAATAAATTCCTGGGATATATTTATGTGCAATAATATATATATATATAGAGAGAGAGAGAGAGAGAGAAAGATTCAAAATTTCTCTACAAGAGAGAGATTAATAGACATGATCAAAACTGAAAAGAATTGAAATTAGAAGATACCCAGACAATAAATTTTAAAAGTATATATGAAAAATTGAAATAATAGAGTTAGCTATAAAAAATATAAGAATATAAAATAATGGATGCTGCAGTATTATAAACATTGCTGACTTAGGTCAGCTTATATATATAATTAATTTATATAAAAGTGGGACTGACATGTTTTGTGGCAAGCCAACTTTCCCCCTTTCTGTTAATAATTTTGAGCAAAAATCTATTGAAATATATATATATATATATATATATATATATGTGTGTGTGTGTGTGTGTGTATATATGGTGTATATATACCGGGTGTCCATAATTAAACGACCATATTTCAAATTTGTATACAGACGAAACTATGGTTCAGAAAAATTGAAAAATTCTGTGTACTACATAAAGAAGGGATGGAAATTTGTTTGAGCGAATAAAAAAATTATTTCGAAATCTCTCCAGTAGAGGGCACTTTTAATTTAGATCATATTTAGGATACATTAATACTTACATATATTTATAACAGTTTACAATTTTTTTTACAAAAATAAATGCTCAACATAGTAACCATCATTTTCAGCTACTATTTGAAATCGTAAGATAACACGTTCCACCGTTCAAGGCAGTGTGTTCTGGGAAATGTTAAGAACATGTGGTGAAATACTGTCTTTGAGATCAGGTAAAGTTCTTGGTTGTTTACAACTTACCAGCTGTTTTAGATTGCCCCAAAGCCAAAAATTACATGGATTGAGGTCAGGCGATCGGGGAGGCCCCATATGACGAAATTGGCGGCTGATCACATATTCTTCTGTGAAGTGATGTTTGAGAACGTCCTTAACACAACGTGTAATGTGTGGAGGAGCTCCATCTTGCATGAAAGTTATGCGTCAAAAGTACTGACGTGCTTGCAGATCTGGAATAATTTTATTCCGTAATAACGATGCATATCGCTGTCCAGCGATAGAACATGTTACTGGATCTCCAGCAGCTAATTCCTCGAAAAAATACGGGCCAAGAATAAAAAACGCGTAAAAGCCAACACCACACCGTTACTTTTAGTGAGTGTAGCGAAACTTGTAAGGTGGAATGCGGATTGTCTTTTTCCCAAATTCTGCGGTTGTGAGTATTACTGAACCGTCCAAATGAAAGTGTGCTTCGTCTGTCCAGAAGATATTCCAACGCCATGCTAGATCAACTTCCAAACGAGCAAGAAACTGCAGTGAGAACAGATGTCGAGTCTCGAAATCATGTGGAAGCAATTCCTGCACACGTTGAAGCTTATATGGATAGTAACGGAGGATGTTTCGCATGATCTTCAGGACAAATGAACGAGTCAGTTCCAATGCTTCTGCCACACGGCGAACACTTGTACTAGCCTGCATGTTGGATGTTTTGTCCTCTTCCACCTGAAGTACGACTTTCTCTATTGCTTCCGCAGAAACAGGTTTGCTTCCTCTTCCAGTACGAACATTTTACGATCCTGCTTCTTCATATTTGGTTACCATTGATCGAAGATTTTTAGCAGTCAAGGGACCTTTTCGCATCCCCTTTAAAGTCCGAAATTTCGGTAGAGCAACTATTGCGGATTTATCGTTTTGATACAATAACTTTACTAAGAACGCTCGATCTGGTAAACGTAACGACATTCTGGTTAGCAATACCGAGCACACTGAAAATAAACTAATATCCAATGAAAGTTTATTGCTTTTATAACAGTTGTTGTGTGACGTGGAAAAAATTTGCATATTTTGTCTTCCTTCGTGTAAATCCTTTGAAAATTAGTCATGTAAGAAGTTTAATTAAAGTTTGCAGTTCATTTTAGAGATTGTGTTTTTAATGAGTATCAGTTATTGAGCTACCGTGTCCTGTGGATAAAAAAGTGATAAAATACAAATAGAAAACAGGTAATAAATGTGGCCTTCATTCAAAAGTGCCCTCTAGTGGCGAAATTTTGAACTATTTTTTTTTTATGCACTGAAACAAATTCCCATTCTTTCTTCATGTCGTACACAACATTTTACACCTTTCTGAACAATAGTTTCGTCTGTAGACAATTTTGAAGTAGGGTCGTTTAACTATGGCCAACCGGTATATATATATATATATTATAGTGTAAATGTATTTTTACACTCAAGTCTAAAATTAAGTTCATAAACATAAAAATCAACCGCCCATCCAGTATAGTGGTAAGAGACATTGAGTACGGTGCCTCTTAGAGCCTCGGTTCGATTCCCTTAGAAAGCATGGATGTTTGTGTTGTAATCTTTCACATGACTTTAAATTACTTCGTAATGTGCGCTTCAAGTTCACTTCTATAAGCCCCTGTGAGATACTTTGTAGTGCAAGAGTATTTCTAAACGATCTCAATAAAATTAAACAGTAAATATCTGTGAAAAAACTGAGTTGCCAGTCAGTGCGTTGCCACGAAATTTGCCACAGAGACGTACTGCAATATCTGAAAGAATATCGCAACATAACAATGTGGAAAAGATATTAATTAGGAGATTTAAGATACAAGTCATAACAAAAAGTGTAAAATCATTTTTCAGAAATAAAGCAATTGACTCGGGAGAAGTGTGTCTGATATAGAATATGACCACTGTGAACTGCTTCACAACAAGCAGCGGTAGATTTTTTGTAGGTGCCAATAAGTATTTGTGAAAACAAATCTGATTTTTTTCAAATGCGGGGCTTTTATTCCCTGAAGAGGGAGGTCCACGGAGGGAATCTACCCTGAAAAAGAACTTCGGGTCCTCTGACCTGAGAAATGACCCCGAGAATCTAGACCTTACCAAACATGTTTATTAGAATTGTGATCCGGAAAAAAACGAGGGTTAGTCCATATGGCGAAAGTCTGCGCCTTCATTAAATTTATCAACACTATGAGATCTGTGTGGGTGCGTATTATTGTCTATAAAAATATACTGTTGATCCCTAGACCCAATAAAATCTCTCAAAGGCATCCAGAATCTGGTCCCTATAGCACTGTGAGTTGACAGTACACGCATTGAAAACGTACAGTGGTGTACGACTGCCCAACAATATGCTACCATACACAAGGATTCCTTTGACACCAAATTTATCGATTACTGTTCAAAAGACTCCAGGAACTGGAGCTCGCGTTCATCCCAAGGTGAAGACACGGTGAAAATCACTTTGTATGGTACATTTCAACTTATTACTCCAAAGAACTGTCTCCATTCTTGTGGTGTCCACAACTGATGTTTTCATTTCCGCAGTATCCGGTGTTTCCTGCTCTATGAAGTTAAAGGGACACACAAAACTTGACACCAGGACTAAAAGCCAGTCTCTGCAAGATGGGTCTTGAATGTTTGTCTGGAAATTCTTCCAAATACAGAAGTAATTTCCCAAGCAAGCTGAGGAATTGTTATTCACCTATATTCGTGCGCATTATGTCAAGTAGCGATCCTGTGTTGTTGTCGAGGCTCTGCAGCGACCTTGGCTGACCTTCCTGATGACAGTGCTACTTCTTTAGAGTTGATTCCATAACCGGGAGAACACTTTTTGACCAATTATAACCACGAAGTAAAATGGTTAGCAGGCTTGAAGCTGGTCAGTGGACCAGCTTCAAGCCTGCTTACCATTCTACATCTCAAAGAATCGTCTAAACCAGCGATATTCAATGTGCTATCCGCGAGCCATAAGTGAACCCTTGGACATTTCGATTGCACTAAAAAATTCGTTTATTTAAGAACAATACATTAAAAATTTAGCAATACATTCTATCAATCGAGCAATCAAATATATCAATTTTGCAATCGATGTTGTGCTGGTAAAAATTGCGACATAACTTATTGTTCTTCTTGTAATTGTAATGGTTAGTAATAACAAATAACAGTGGAGTAGCGACTATTTCATGATTAAATTTAATTTTTAATTAACCATCATGTTTTTAAACGAAAACTACCTAAATATTATATGGTGTTTCTAGACGATTGGAATTTTAATTATTTTGAACAGAAAAATAAACACATATCAACAATTTGTTTTATTTTTATGACAAAAATTTTGCATTTATAAAAATATAATTTTTCTCGTCGCTATACCACTAAGCACTAATCTTTCAATGGCTCTTTTTCTTGAGGATCTCGCTCAAGAAGAGATCTATTGGCTTTCTTAACTAAATGTTTGCAACAGCAAAAAAATTTTTTATCGATGATAATGTTACAAAATGCTGGTATAACAAAGATATGCTATAAACTTTCTTACAATTTCCATATATTGAAAGTAGCCGTTACCCTTCTGCTTCGCTGGGTATTTCATGATGTCTTATAAATATATACAGTTTATATATATAATATATTGATATCTAAATCCTAGCATTACAAATTCCATTGTATTGAAAAATATACTCATAGCTGTAACTCTCGTATATTAATAAAAAAAGACAGAAATATAATGTCTAATAATCTGTAGACTGTATTGTCTAATAATCTCTAAAATTGAGATAGAATGATGTTTGCACTTTTGTAACCATATAACCCAGTGGATTTCCGCAAAACCAATTTTAGGTGGATCTTTACTCCATAAAATAAATATGGAAACCAAATTTCAAATCTAAATCTAATAGAGCAAAAACAAAAATTTCTTATCCCGTAATTCCGTTGAGAGTCGTTCTCCCAAAAACCGTTCTTAGCGGATTTCTATTCAACAAAAGCAAAATGTAAACCAAATTCCATTATTATAGACCTTGTTGTTCAAAAAAAGAAATTTTTTGTCAACACTCCCCAGTCACCACTTGCTCCCCCAAGAGTTGATTCCCGTCAAATGCATTCTTAGTAGATCCATACTCAACAACAGAAACATGCTAAACAAATTTCAAGTACACAGGTCTGACTTTTCTATAAAAGGATTTTTCCCCATGACTCCATTTGAGCCCTCGCAAAGCTCCTTGGAGGTCGATTTTTGTTTTACTCTTTGCCTCCGTACCAAATTTCAAGACTGTGCATCTAATAGTTTAAAAATGGGGATAGTTATCTATAACATTCCTTCAGCTCCCACAACGTCACTTTGGGGTCTGTTTTCACAAAACCCCTTTTGTAGTGGATCTCTACTCTATGAAAAGAATCTATTTATCAAATTTAAAGCCTGTACGTCTAATAATTTAAAAATGGAAATTATATAACGTCCCCGCACCGCCATTTGGATGTCGAGTTTCAGCAAACTCATTTTGTAGCGGATCTCTACTCTATGAAAGGAATCTGCTTACCCAATTTCAAGATTGTACGTCCAGTAGTTTGAAAATGGAAACAATTGCTTATAACACCCCTTTAACCCCCCGTAATGTACCTTGCGGTTCGAATTTGGCAAAATCTGTTCTTAGCTGATCTCTACTCCATAAAAGGAACATGTCTAGCAAATTTTAAGTCTGTAGGTTGAATAGTTCAGTAGATATCGTGATTAGTTAGTCAGTGAGTCAGTCAGTCGCTTTTCTCCGTTATATATATAGATACATGCGAATATTTTAAGGATAAACATATAAATTGATGCAGAAATTGTTAGAGTGCATCTTAAATGCACTCGATGTACTGTTTGATAATTTCAGTTATTTATTCATATAGTTTTTTAGTCAAAGCAAAATGTATTAAAATAAATTCGAAACACAAATGCACAAGCAAGTCTCAACTAGTTTTGAACCAATAGTACAAATTTCAGTCTGGAATTCAGTAAAAACTGTTTGCTACTATCCAGCACATGATAAATTAATATCTAAAGCAAACGTAAGAGAGGCTTTGTGAAAAAAAATCAAAGTATTAAATTACAAGGCAGTTTTGTTGTTATGATAATAGAAAGCAAACAAAGTGTTTGGGATCATTGATGGAAGGAAATTGAAATTACCTTAAAACTGAATAATATCAGTTAACTTATAGTGCCCCCCTGTATTAATCGTCATGTCGCGGTTTGTGTGAAATAGTTGTCACATGTTTTTCAGTGGGTGAAAAAAAAACGTTTGAATACCCCTGATCTAAACAATTAGGAGAAATCATTCTCACTGAAAACACTGACTAACTTGTTTCTTTTAATACAATATTCACAAAACTGGAAGCAAAATTTCTATATAATAGAACAGTCTCATTTTAGTAGTTCTTCAAAAAACAAACGCTATACAACAACTTTTCCTAAACTGTGAAGAATGAAATCGTACTACCCTCTTTCTTCAAAATACTTAAAACATAAATTTTATCAGTTAAAATGGAGATATTTTAAAAATTATTACGGGAAACATGTATGTGACTTTAAATTTAATCATTATATTTGTAGCATCGCATGCTGTAAAGCAACTGGATTTAAAACTATAGTCTAGGGACAGGGGTCGGCAACTTATAGCACGCGTGCCACATGTGGCACGTGGTACAATTTTCAGTTAAACTTTGTACTACTCAAAATATTTGTCAATTTTTGAATGGTTGGAAGTTGATAAACTATTAAAGGGCCTTCTTGAGAAGCATTTTCAGATTTATGGACATTTAAAGAATTTCGAAAACATATGAAAAATAACCCTAAAGATAAATTTACAGTTATTTTGTAAATTATTAAATGTAATTGCTGAATAGATTTAATTGTTTGTGAAGAGAACAAATTGCATGCACTCTGCTTTCCATTTTTGGTTCTACATAACTTATTGAAAAATTATTTCCTCATACGAAAAATATTTTCATTAAAAAAACTGTTTAATAAATGAATGTTCAGAACCGTATCAAATTGAAAGTCACACACATTATACTCCTGATTTTGCGACATGAAAGTAGAGCGGTGCTGAGTTATCATTAACATTTTTATTAAACTATATTGAAGGGAAATAATTATATTGTATGTTGTATATTTCTTACTTTAACAAATTTGTTTAAAAATACATAATATATGTGCTATTTTAATTTTGTTGAAGAAATAAATATATTTTATGCAGTTTTTTTTGTGTGTTAAGAAATATCTTTAAACGATGCAAAATTAATATATAAAACTGCATATATATATATATGTCATTCACATCTATCCTACTTTGGGAATCGAATTATTTCAAAAATGTTCTACTGTGTGGCTAGCTGAATTAAGTTGATAGATTGGTTTGGCACGCCAAACCTAAAAGGTTGCTGATCCCTGGTATATTGGCTATGATGACATTTGAGCTGATACCTCTATCTCCAAACCTGCACCACTTTAAATGAAGGACAATGGGCATCTATACATTTAATTTGCACCAATCCATCTGCACGATGGGTCTTAAGTGGCACATGGCTACGACACTCCGGCTATGAATCCGTGACCAAAACCAGTAGGCCATTGTAGCTTCTTTACTTGAGATTCTGAAATATGTTGAATGCTAAAGAGATAAAATTTATTATTAAGATTTGTTTAAACAGAAATAGACGAATGCCGCCTGCCTAACTGCTTTTACGTTAAACCACGAGTTGTATGTCTAAATAACATTTTGTTCCTTCTGTTTTCTACACCGAGTGAAGTGGAACTAATTTTACGAAGATCAAAATACGTGAATAATGTAAAGTAGTCACACCTAAAAGTTATTTCGAAATGTTAAAGATCCAATTAGTATCAAAGAGCAGCACGCAAACTTTATTCATTACACCAAACACATTTTTACAGATTAAAAAAATAAAGATCGAGTTGCAACACTGGAACAATGAGTAAGTATAAAATTTGTATTTAAAATGTTTTCCTGAATAATATGAAAACAAGAGGAAGTAAAAACTAAAATAGATTTTTTTTAAAGAATAAGTTATTAAGAATATTTTTTTTTTATAAATGCAAAAAATGAAAAATTTAGCTAATGCATAAAATCAAATAAATATTATACCTAAAGGTGCTTAACAGTACCGAATTTCCATTAAGAAAACTTTCGGGAAGAAATAACTATTGTAAAATATGACGTATAATCTAGACCTAGACTACTGTGCTGCATTTTTTTAAAAATTTTTAGGTTGATTCGCTTTATTTCACGTACCTCCGTTTAAGGTATCCGACAGGTTGCGACAACTTTTTTTTTTTTTTTAAAGGAGATATAGGGATTTTTTTTGTTATTTTTAGATTTGTTTAGTTCATTTTTTAAAAAAAAGTGCTAAAATTAAGAGGAGAAAAAGAAATTATTATCATTAAAATGGGGAAAAATAGGTAAAAATTGACAAAAAAAAATAACATAAACGTTGCCCATTCTGCATCAAAGGTTTATAAACTAATTTTCAATTTTTTCAATCTAATGTGTTGCAAAATTATTCAATTTTGAAATGACCTTCATTATAAGAGGTATTTTCTTTTTTACAAAAACTAGAGCACTTATCGCGGTAACTATATGAAAATGCTTAAAGAGACAGTGACTATATTCACATAAGGGACTGTAAATTTTGTAATAAAACAGTGATTGATAAATCTGAAAGTTAAAACAACTCTACTATTATACAGGACTTACAGAAAAAAATTCAGTGAATTATTTGAAAACTTTTTTAGCAATCGCTGACCCCGTTTGATTATTTTCAAAAAATCACATTTCGAATGAAACGCATTTTAAAGTATGACATCTTGCTTAAAGTAATGGCATCTGTTTTTACTAAAACACTTGCAGTTTTTGTTCTAGTAAACGGAAAATGATAAACTTGGTATTTTTTTAAAGGTAATAAGATGGCCCATAAAAAAA
Source organism: Trichonephila clavata (assembly GCA_019973975.1). Classification (NCBI taxonomy): domain Eukaryota; kingdom Metazoa; phylum Arthropoda; class Arachnida; order Araneae; family Nephilidae; genus Trichonephila; species Trichonephila clavata. Next base: position 33,224 of record BMAO01039666.1, read on the forward strand.
TTCATTAAAAAATTGGCAATTTTTGGCAAAATTCACAGTTTTAGGCCAGTCGGATACCTTAAATGAAAAAACCTGAAATGTCCGCACTTATTGTTAAAATGTTTTGAAACAATTATTTGAGGTATATTTCGAGTATTTTGTGAAAAAAATAGTATATTTCTAGAATTAAATATTTTTAAATTCATTGGTATATCATTTGAAAATGTGTTATTGCACACGTTTTACATTTCTTCTAGAAATTTAAGAAATGTTCTAGACAAAATAGATATTATAAAACACGTTTTAATTAGAATTTAAGAGTTAAATGGAAATAAAGCACAAATTTAAAAAAAATGTCCAGATATATCAAAAATAAATTATTATTCTGCATCATAAATTTTGAAATACAAAGATTAAAATCTTATTATTTTTTATAGATTGCAGTATTTGTACTCAAATAAATTCTAATTATCCATATTGACTCTCAAATTAATACTTAACATTCTAATTGATTAAAATTTCTGTTTGAGCACGAAATAAGTTACGTGACAATTATCAAAAGCTCCATGATCTGATAATACTATTCTATTAAGCCATGAATTTTTTTTTAAATGTAATTGAGATTCATCGATTCATATTAGCATTAAATACAATATGACTAAATTTCTGACTTTGATTTTTTCTCGTTAAAAAACAATTACAAAACTGACTAGTTTACATCTTGTACTTTTATTTAATATTATTTACAAAATTAATTGTAGCTCAAAAATTATAATTAGACCTTCTGCTCTAAAATCTTTTGACCTCTAAAATTAATATTTTTATAATATTTATGATCTCTCAATGATCATATTTTTTTAGAAATGCTAACATCAAAATCTTACTATAAAGGATACAAAAAATATTAAATTGAAACCAGTTTCTTCTTATTTAGTAGCTAGACTATCAGCTAGTTTTACTTTTGTTTCAAATACATTTCAAAAATCAGTAAAATTATGCTAATATATAAAAGTAATGGTTTTTTTATCTTAGGCTCAGTGGAACTAGCAAATTTATGTGTCAAAAGCAAAACATACAAATCTTATTGAAGGTACCTTTGTCACTAAAAATAAAATTAAAATTCTTATATATATATATATGTGTGTGTGTGTGCGTGCGTAAGTGTGCGTGCGTGTGTGTGTGTGTAAGATGAGATACAAAAAATAAATTTAGTGTGTAAATTGAAAAAAGAATGGAGTTGTTAACAATGATTTTGGTAACGCCATGCTATAAAACTCCTATATCCATGTGGCCAGTTTCCAGTTGAACGATTACATCAATTGGGAGTATTGCGTCATTCAATAAACACGTGCACCTGCATGCTGTTGGAGTAAAGTCTATTGTTAAACCCGAATAGCGAATCAACATCAAATTTCTTCTGAAACTTAAGAAATCTTTCATGGAAACATTTCAAAAGTTAACCGAATATTATGAGGATTTAACTTTGTCTCGTTCACATGTTTTTGAATGGCATGATTGTTTTTCACAAGAATGGAAACTGTTGAAGATGATGATCATTCTGGGTGATTAAATTCAGTGATCACAGAACAAATCACTACCTAAGTTCGTTATGTGATCCGGGGTAGCTGAAGATTAAGTTTTCGCGCATTGAAGACGTTTGTTAACTTTGATATGCAAGTTTTTCGACGCATTTTAACAGAGGAACTACACACGAGCAAGTTTTATGAGAAGGTTTTCCAAAAGTTTTGTTCAATGATTAAAAACATTGCCTTAAAGACGTGTGTGTGTATATGTTAGAACGTATTTTTAACGAGCCAAATTCATTGGAATCTATTATAACATACGATGAGACGTGGATTTTTAACTATGACCCAGACGGTGAGTGACATTCGAAACAGTGGAAGTTTCCAGGTTCACCAAGACCAGAAATGGCACGCATGTCAAAATGTCAAAATCAAAATTCAAACAAATGTTAATGGTCTTCTTTGACATTAATGGATTTGTGAAGTTTGAGTGGGTTGTTTCTAGTCAGTAAATCATCTGTTCAAAAAATTAGGAAAATAAAGTCATTATCGTCGAGTGATGGAGGGTTTTTATACAAAAACAATTCACACAGTTCTATCTGTCAATTAGCTTCTGACGAGCAAAAACATTACTGTGTCGGGGAATCATCATTGATTTACTTCCTTGTGACTATTTTTTATTTCCTACAATTATTTTTTTCTTAAAGGGAACCCCCTCTCTTCAGTTTCAGAGGTTCAGGCAAAAACCGAATATGTCCTGCGTGTGAACAGTTTTCCAAAACCTCGTTCAAGAACTGTAACTAGCAAAGGTAGCACATAATGTAAAAGTGCGTGAATTTTGAAAAAGAATCTATTTTGAAGGTGATAATGTCACGGACTGATTCTGTAAGCACAATGTTTTATGGGATCAGTCTCGTTTTTTTTTTTTGTGTGTGTGTCATATCTCATATATGTATGGCAGGAGGTGGCAAGTATTACTTTAACGATGATCGTTATTTAGATGATTGGTGTAATGTGGATATTATTGATGAGACAATCGTTTCATGATGGTTAATCCAGTTTATTGTACATGTAGACACACACAAACATAAATAGGACATGAGAAGCACAAATAAAACAAACGTACTTATTACATTACGAGGACACGGGAAAGAGGCGGATATTCCAGAATCTATGGCTTTTATATCAAGCGGCAAACGGAAGTTGCCATTTTATATTACTTCGGTGAATGGAGGCTTTGATTAAGTGGAATATATCGTATGATTGATCCAGATGCAATCTTGCTTTAAAAATGCAAAGTTGTTAAGAGGAAAATAAAAGTTTGTTAATGTTTTAAAAATAAAGAAAAAAATGCATAACTTATTACCTAATACCACAAATAAACTCATTATTTAAAGATTTTTCATCATCTTCCAAATGCCACTTCCAAAAACAGACATACAAACCACTACACTGTTTCATATTATCTATTAAAGAAAATGTGAGGCAAATTATAAAAATATCTCAAGAGTTCTTTTTTCTTTTCTTTTTCCCCCTAAAAGATTTAAAAACATTTTTTTCCTTATTTCGGGAGATAATTAAGTATCATTAAACTCTTTTCAGAATCTGAAACTCAAGTATCGATTTTGGCCACTTACGTGAATTAGTCTCTAATCTTTTTAAGTACTTGGCGCAGGTGAGAGGTTGGTTGTTTTGTGTCGTTGAGAGAGAGATCAACACTGGAGGATTCCATGGTATTATGTGTTTACTAGACCGAAGGTTATTAGAACGATGTCTCTTAAGGCTTATGTGTAATCTCTGGTGAGTTCTCACTATCTCGGGAAAAGTACTTAATATCTGTCTCTTTTCGCATTTTTATATTAAAGATAAATCTCGTTTGTATAATTACAGAAATTTCAGGGATTTTTTATTCCCCACAGTAGAAAATATATATGTTCTGTATCTTAATTAGCTTCATAATAAGAAAACATTTTGTTAAAATGTAGGGATACCGACAATATAATTATTTTTAATGTTCTTTTCGATGGAAATATAAATACAGTTACAACATATATGTACATATATATTTGCTAAAACATTCAGTGAATCTGTAAAATACGGTTAAGTGTATTTTAATGCATTTTGGTTCATTATTGAAGCACAAAAATTAAAATTAACGGCATAAAGCAATACATATGAAAATTGTTGGAGTTTGATAAAATAGAGATAGCAAAATTAACAAAAGATTCTAAGTGATTTTGGAATAAAATGTATTAATTTGCATTTATTATGGTTAGTAATTTACAGTATAATAAAAATGTGCTTCGAAAAACTACTAAAATGCTTATCAGAGCAATTAAATGATCTTAATAAAAGCAATTTTGTGTGTGCGTCTTTACTATAATTTATAATCTTCCATTATCGCAGTTTTTTGTCAATGTATTGCCTTTTGAACTTTTCGTCTTTTCATTGGAAAATTTCTCTGTGAAACTATTACATACATAGCTGTTGATATATTGAAGAATTTTGGCAGTTTTATTTAATAGCCAACAGAAAAATACCAAGTGAAAAGTAAATATTTATGCATGCTGAAAAATAATTTGAATACTAGCTGCATGACCCGGCATTGCAAGAGCTTTTTGGAGTGTATAACTTTATACCTAAGAAAATTTCAAATTTACCTCTCGTTGTCACACGCAGCACTTCCTGGTGCATGTGGGATTTCTAAATTAATATAATCAAAATTCCCCTTTTGAAAATTTCTTTCCCCTCTTTGCCCTCTCAGATGGGTCTGTTTCCCTTCTGCTTACCCCGATGTTGTACGGCTTCTTCCGAGAATACATCTTTAAACAGACAATGGACGAATTTATTTTGTTAAATAATTAGTTTAGTAGTGAATTATAGAAAGCAATACTGCTTTAGTATTTTTTAATATTGATTTATATCCATTTCCGTTAAGTAATGAATAAAAAATTCGTACAGTCAGTTGTCGAAACAACTTCTTATTTCCAGAAGTGTGATTGTTTTTAAACTCGTAGGTAAGCAAACCTATGTATATGTGTCAAGCTATCTTCTCATGAAACACTGAATACAGAAATATGCCTAATAAACCAAGAGATTGGACATGATCCACGGAATTTCTTTTGACCAATTTAATTAGGAAATTATACAATTAGTCAAAACAAGTATTAATTAAAAACGCAAGGAAGTACAATAAATCTGCATTATTGTAATAATGCAGACACTTTTTAACAAGTTTGGCTAAGAAACGTTTTTTGACGCCAAATTACGACATTTTTATAACAATAATACTGTTACAGCAATTCAGTCTAATGTTGATTTAAATATTCGCAAAGATTTTAATTAATTTATTTTTAACTAATTGTAATGTTGGAGTTTAAATGTTTAAAAGGGGTTATTCAGATTATATATATATATATATATCAATACAGTCAAAATTTCCCTACAAAAGAGAGATGAATAAACATTAATCAAAACTGAAAAAAAAATATGTTGCAAGTTAACTAGACAATGGATTTTAAAAAGAGTATATGAGAAATTGAAATAATAGAGTTAAGTATGAAAATATGGATGTTACAGTATTATAAACATATTGCTGACTTACAACATATAATATAGTAAATAATTTACATAAAAGTTGGGTTATATATATATATATATATATATATGTGTGTGTGTGTGTGTGTCACTGTATAATTATAATAGTATTTAGATTACACATTCCTTACAACATTATGTTATGAAATTTTACTTCAAATGTTACATTAACTTTAAAAATCGTTTGATTTCATTTTAAATTTTAAAATACGATTAGTGCGTTATATACGTATTTTTCCATGATGCATGAAGGAATAGAGAAAAATTGACGAAAAATGAGTAATTAAAAAGTACCTAGTTGTTTCATGATCTTCAGACTTTTTCCAAAGAAAAAACTTTGTAAATAATAATTTTGAAGAAATAAATAAAATTTTATTTAATATAGATTTTGCTGGGTGAATCCTTTTTTTTCTTTCTTAAACTTAATTTTCTTCATTTTTGAATTGTATTGATACTGTTAGAATTTTTAAATACCCAAGCATTTTTTGATGATTTAAGTAAGCTTTTGTTTCTCTAAGTATTTCTACTTATTCAATACTTAAACTATTATGTAAGAAGTTTATAAATACAGTTTCTTTCCTGTAAAAATATTATCTTAAATATCACATCTCATAATAAATATCCAATGTTTTTTGGCATTTACACAAATATATTTACTGTTTATTTCCATTATCGTCATTATTAAAAGGTTTCCATCTATATTTAACTTATTCAAATTTCTAGAAAATTTCTTTGGAGCATATACACATTTTCTTAAGACTAACTTTCAAGTAGGTATAATTTATGTTTTACATGAGACACTTCATACTAAAATAACTAAAAGAAGATTATTTATATTGACTGGTATAATTGGCTTTACATGAGATACAATATTTGTTATACCCTTATATAAGCTTCAGTTCTATGTAACGAAATCTTTGAACTCAATATTTACCCACTTTAAAAGGTCAGATAAATTCGAAATTTTGTTCACTAGTCCAGGAGCTATGAAAATATAATAATTTTGATCCGTTGTCATCAGTATCGTCAGGATTAACAATTTCCGAGTTTCAGATCTTATCCCTCATCTGGCAACTAATTTCAGGCTCCATTTCCTGATTTGGTGACTAAAAGATTAAATTACAACTTAGTTCGATTAACTGTAAAGGGTGTTTTTCAGTTTTTTTTTTAAACAATATTTTATTAGAGTTAACTGTATCAATTGGAAGATATATACTTGTAAGTGCAAATAATGTCCTGTAAGATATGTTATTTTATCACTTAGTATGAATAATATATACGATTTTAATGTTTATGAATACATAGGTTTTGGAACTGACATGTTAGAATGTATTTAATATTTTTTGAACATTTGATCTATGCAACGAGAATGCAAACCTCAGAGTTAACTAGGCAGACTATAGGGTTAGAATAGATTTCATTCAAATTCTACATGTGAATAGAAATAGAAGGCATTGCTCAAAACATCAATAAGATTGACATAAACAAATAAACAAATCGTTTATTTATTCGACTGCCTAAAATATGATGAAAAGTTTAACACAATTGCTAATTAAAATTAGTTAAAATTTTAGTTTTTAGTTATGTGAATATGAAGAAGAGGCTGAAGGTCCCAGATACAGTACTCCAATAATTGTAGGTCAATAACTAATATATTAAGGCTTCTCCACTTCATCCACCTTTTCTACTGATTTCTCTTAGAAAATTCAATCAATTTATCAGTGATAAAATCGTCATAAAAAATATCCGCTTATAAGGATTTGGCTGATGGAATTTCTTGGTGTACTCGATGGCCAGAGACATCCTCAGAGTGACGTGGTGGGGCTCAAGAATGGCGTGTTTTAGAGTCATCACCGGACATGAATACTTGCTGACCCATCTGTTTAAAATTGGCCTGTCTGATTATCTGCTTAGCCTTCTCTGTAATTCTTTGCCAATGACTGAAAAGCTAATTTTTTGGTTGCCCCCGTCTCTTCATGTTTCAAAATGACTAAGGAGTTTGCCCTCCTACTATCGTAACTTATGTTTTGTACTGGGCTACAAGACGTCTTTTGTCCAAGAAAAGGTTATCGTAAGTAATTTTAAAAAAATTATAATAGCCGGAGAAAAAATATCGGGGGGATTGATTTCCTCAATGAGTTTCCTGATCTCACAGAAACCTATTCAACTTACCTGTTATATATTACTGACTGAATGAGCAATCGTCCAAATATATAGCATAATCATCATAATAATCATTCCCTCTATTGTATCTATTTTTCACATCATACTGCTACACATCTGCATATCACGTTTTCTCTACAAGAAGGTAGATGTTAAACTTCGAAAAATCCTTAAGTGATAATAAGAAAGTGATAATAAAACCCAAGTGATAATAAGAAAGATAAATCATGATACAGCTCTCACAAACTTAGGATGTAATCCTAAGTTTGTGAGAGTCTGTAGTCATAAGTTTGTATATCCCACAGAACTGATTGTTTCCAGGGCAGCACCATTCTGAAATCTACTTCATTTCCTAAGTCACTCACAGTATGTGTCAGTTCTGAATTCATCGCATACAAATTAGTTATACTCTTATGTTCTATGTGTATTCTGGAGATGTACTACACTCCTTAGTTTAAAAAATAATTTACTGTGTTGATTATTTTCCTAAAACAATTTTAATTTGATCCATTAAATATTTTTGACTAGGTGAGGATAACTTTCAATTGTAATCAAAGTCTTTTTAAACAAATGAAATACTTCTAACGGTTGATAAAAGAATTTTTTTATATAAAAAAAAAATCTGAATATATTATATGTGTATAAAATGGCACACTCATACATTTGAGAATTTTAGAAAATTAGATATAATTGTGTATCAAATTTAGTTCATCACTCAAAAGCAATTACAAATATGCGCACTTAGTTTAGTTACTTACTAAAACCGTAACCATATACGAGCTTAATAAACATTGAATGCATACTTTGGCATTTTGTATAATTTAAATAATGCTCTTATAATTCTACGAGCTTGCACCAAATGATTAATTTATTCCTTAACTTTTATGGAGAAATGGACAGTAAATTTTAAAAATACACACATTTTAAATAGCTGATAAATGTCTTTTAGTACAGAAATATTGAAATATAAATAAATAGACTTCAATTTTTTCTATATGTTTTCATAGCATCTATTATGTTATCTTCATTTTCGAAACCTAACATTTTCAGAAACAATGAAAGTATACGAATAAATAGAATAACAAGCTTCAAAAAATTCGAACACATTGGAACTTTCATTTAAACATATGCTGTTTTTCCCACCTTTATCAATGTAATGACGCAAGAGTAAATGTTTAGTGGAACATCAGAAGCAGCAGGCTTAGGAAAATATAAGAACATTACTAATACTACAGTTTAAAATTCTTGTAGGTTTGAAGTATTGACAGATAGAAACGTTTTTCACTTTCGCTATCTTCACCGCAGAAAATCTATTTTTCTTCAGAGTTGATTGATTTTCCGAACAGTGTTCGTTTTTACCCCCCCAGCCCTTATACGTTAAAACCATTGATACCTTTAGCCCTGTAAAACAAACAAAAGGATTTTCGAATCACTGATTAAGTGAAAGCAGCAAATGGCCTGGGCATTTCTTTCTATTCTCTGTTAGTTTCCTAACTTCGTTGTTTTTCTAAAGAAACTCAAAAAAAAAAAAAAAGTGAAGAGTTCATTTTAAATGGCAAGAAGAATTTATGTTTGAGACGAAATACTTTTTTCCGCTTTGATCTCTTCTATTTAACGTGGTCAACTAAAACGTTTTGAAACACGTTTTTTGAAAATAATTTTTGATTAATGCATTATATTATATCTATTAAAGTATTTTTTTCAAAAATTGTATACATGTATATGTATATTTTTTTTATATTTAAAGTCACCTGCAGCAGAATATATATATATATATATATATATATATATATTTAAATAATATTTCTGCTGTAAATAGTTTTCAATTCAATTGTTAGGTAAAACATAATTTTTTTGAAATATATTTTCTATAACGGCATATAAGAGGGGCACTCAACTAGTAGCCTGCGGGATATATGCTGCCCGCAAAAACAGAAAATCAGCGTTAAACCGAGATTTCTTTTTTGTATGGGATAAAAGGTTCATTCTTTAATGTTTTTCCCAATTGGGTAAAAAAGTACATGAAAATGTTTCTAATAAGAGACAATGTGCAGCATTTGGAGAACGGAATCACAAGAAGATTACAGGATTTTGAGAAAAATGAACCTAAATTCAGTTTACTCTGATATCCTATCACTGCTGATTTTGATTCAGTACCTGATGACAGTAGCATAACGTACACCTCCATAAACCCCGCATTGCGGGAGAAACAAAGCCAAAGCTTGAATGACGCTAAGAAAATGTTTGCGCTTGGGGCTCAAATCCTGAGTTTGCAGGGGGGGCCCTAATATTCCCCGTTACTTCACTGCTTAAGGAGCAACAGTTTAAACTTATTGACTTGAAATGAGATCTCCATGTGATGAAAATGTTGAAGATAATGATTTAGCAAATCTTTTCAGCCTATAGAATTTAATGCATGCAGAAATATGCTGGAAAATTTATCTTTATAATTTTATAGACGGCATATATTTGTGATATTTTTTGTATGACGATCCACAATAATAAATACACATGCACAATATCTGAAAATATCTCCAGGCTGTGATAAGATATTAAAAGACCAATATCATTTCTGCAATTAAAAAAAATATGTAGAAATGTATGATAGGGTACATTTGCATCATTAAACAGATTCTAAAAATTGAAAAAGCTTACCGCTAGAGATATTTTAAAAGTAGCACAATAAATAAGCAGAATAAATGTATCAATATTTTATTTAAATAAAATTTATTTTTTAATGGATGCGCCATTTAAAAAAAAAAATGTCATCATTAAACAAGGGTGAGCAAAACATGTTGCTCTCCCCTGTTATATAAAACTAATATATTTTGCCTAAATAAATATATAATAATTTAGAATTATGCAAAGCTGAACTAGGATTTTTGAAGAATTCTCATTGTTATCAAGGCTTCTGTCAATCGAAATATTAACCGAACTTTTCTGTTGAAATCCTTCTTCACCTACATATTTCAATATGAATGCACATGTGAAAAAAAAATATTTAAAATATCACAATTCAGGCTCTGCGCAGAAATCTTATTATATTTTCTGCACAAAAGCATTATACATGAACACACACATATATACATATGAGTGAGTGAATATCAACATCACACTGTTCAACTACACAAGGACTTTTGACGACGGACCTCGTAATTTTGAACCATGGTCAAACAACGAGGGCGACACTTCAGCTGGCATTCGCTTCTCCAAACTACCACGACACACGCAGGGGGGCCATTTGAATTCTCACCAGATTTAACGTGAATCGTTTCCCTAGACTGCAGGTCTTTAGTGGTACTGGGATGAAACTCATGACATGCTTGCTATGATCCGATACCTTGACAACCGCGGCCATATATATATATATATATATATATATATATATGTAATAATTCCCAGTAATATAATCCTTTAAAATAACTTTTAACTACCAATGGTCCATCCCTTCAGGACCAACGTTTTAGTAATAAGTTAAGCCAGCCGCCTAACGGCAGTATTTTAAACTACCTCTAGCTACCCACTCAGATCATGTGATTTGAGACGCCTATAAATAGCGAGATTCCTGGAGACCAACTTTTTTTTTCGCTTCTGTATTTTGTCTGCGTAAACATGTAGCCGGCTACAGCTCATTGTGCATCCCTTTTCTTTGTTATGTGTTGTCCATTTCATGCTTTATGTTTAACATGTTTATATGTGCTCAAGATGTGGAATAAATAGTTTTTAATAATCACCGGAATGCCTCGTCAATATCATCCAAAGAAACCATCAACAATAGCGATCTCATATTATTAAGAATACATTTCAACGGTAACGTCGATTACATATATATATATATATATATAATTGGGGTAATTTTAGAAAACCCACAGTTATTATAACATTAATATTAATTTACAAAGATATAGAACTCTAATAGATGTAGTCTTAAAAGAAATCTACATTAATTTTAATGGTTCTCTCTACAAACAAACCGAAGGATTGTCTCAAGTTCGACCTGCTAGCAATAGTTTGCCTAATTTATATTTAAACTTTTACGAATATAATTGTATTATTAATAATGATTATTACATATTTAGATACATAGATGACCTAATTATTTTTGGTAAAAATAATAATTTTAACCCTAATGTTACTTATTTTCCGAATTATTTAAACCTAATTAAAATTAAGAGTAATCCAGTTAAAAATAATTACTTGGATGTACCTTTGTATATTAAGGACTATAAATTACATAGCAATATTTATTATAAAAGAGATGATTTTAATTTTAACATTCTTAAAGTGTCTTACTGGAATTCCAATTTATCTATATATATATATATATATATATAGAAATATTTTTTTCAATTATATTTATCGTAGTATGTATTTAAATTTTAATATTTTTATTAAACATTGTACGCGCGGAACATGGATAACCTCTTAACTTTATAAAATGTTATACTCCTAACAGTTTAGTACAAAAAGTATGTTATTAACGGTACAGTTAATCAATAGCTGGCGCCTCAAGCTAAATAAATTAAATACATTATATTTTATTTAAAATTAATTGTATATGTATGGGTGGTACTTTTATTTTCTATAAATTTTAAAACGAAATTTAGAGTTTTTAAATGGGTATATATGTAGTATTAATGTTATTTTATCAAAACTTAATAAATTTATTGACCTTTCCATTGGCCGGAAAAATGTTATTTGCTGTTCTCACGTGGTAAGTCTTTATCAAATAATTTTAACTTTGATTTTGAAATAGTTTAGAAATTATTATAGGCTATAATGTTACAGCTTTACATTAATAGATTATGGTTTTATTTATAATAATATTTAAACTTCTCTAGACATTTCTTGCTTTCCCTAAGTCCCAGTGTATTGGCAAATTCAGGTGAAGGTTGGCTGGCCGAAAAACTATGTTCACGACTGCAATCCTGGTTCCTAATGCCAGGAGTATGCTCTAGAACTACTGTGGCTAAGACTACTCTGTCATGACTATATTTATCAGGTTTATAACTATTTTTTGTATAAATTTATGTACACTCATGTCCATAAATTAAAGCTAATTCAGAATCACACAGAAATTGAACGGTAGTGCAGGATGGCTCGTTTGGGGAGGAATTATTCTTGGTTCCAGAACTGACCTGCATGTTCACAATGTAACGATGACAGGCCACATCTATCGGGATGTCATTCTGGAACAACATGTACGTTTGTTTCGGGGGGCCATGGGTGCTGAATTTCTGTTTATGGATGACAACGCCCGTCCTTACCGTGCAAACATTGTAGACGAATGCCTTCAGTGGGAGGATATCACCCGTATGGATCAGATAGCATACTCACCGGACTTGAATCCAATAGAGCATGTGTTGGATATGCTTGGCCGACGAATTGCAGCCCGTCAACCCCCTCCCACCTGTCTACCGGAACTTCGAAGGCCAATGCTTGATGAGTGGTGTAATATTCCCCAAGATCAGATTTATAATTTGATACTCAGCATGCGTAGCCGTTGTAAGGCCTGTATTGCATCGTCCGGGAGACATACTCCTTATTAAACATCATACTAACCATATTATACTGTTTTTTGTAAATAGGTTCTTTTTTTAAATTTGCTCCAGGGAGTAAAAATCGCAGTTATTATTAATTATGTCAAACATATATCATCTTTTTTGCTCTTTACTTCTTGTAAAACAAATAGACTTTACAAGTAAGTCAAATTTGTTTTGCTTCTGTCTCTTTCATTGCCTGAACTTCATTTTCCTTAATTTATGTACATGAGTGTATTTTGTATATTATATATATGTATATATATATACACCGCTGGCCACCGTAAATGCAACGCCCTGAAGGAAGTACGCAAATAACATGAAATTTACAATATGCATTAGCGGAGGTGAGATATGCAAATGATTAGAATTTCAGTGCAGACACACATCACGCCCGCCTGTGGCGCCACCTCAAAGAGTTAATTAAGGCTTTGAGATTTGGATGATTTCAAGTTCGTCAATTGTGTTTTTCTTGTGGTTTTTTTCAAAAAAGGATCAGTTATGTCTCGTAGAAAACAGCGATCAGCTTTTAAACAAGTATTCCATTTCGACAGAGGAAGAATAGTAGCCTGCTGAGATTGTGGATTATCTGTCAGTGAAATCGGTAGTTGTGTTGAACGAAACCAAACAAATGTAAAGCGGATATGTGACCGTTGGATGCAGGATTGTACGACGGACTGACGTGGGCGATCGCATCCTCCTCAGAGCACCACTTCACGTGAGGACAGGCTAATTGTGGGCATGGCAGTGATGGATCGTTCAGTCACATCTAGAACCATAACACAGCACATTGAGTCTGTAACGCATCATTCAGTTGTCTCCGCGTACCATTCGACGCCGTTTACAGCAGAGTGGTCTGTCCGCAAGGCGTCCATTGCTTGGTCTACCCTTGGCGCAGAACCACAGACGTCTCCGCCGCCAATGGTGCGATGAAAGAATGATGTGGGTGGCAGAATGAAATGAAGTTGTCTTTACTGACGAGTCACGCATCTGTCTGCAACACCACGGTGGTCAGATTCGAGTCTTCAGATACCGTGGGGAGAGGATGCTGAATAGCTGTGTTATGCACCGCCACACTGGTCCTGCACCGGGAATTATGGTATGGGGTGGTATTGGATATCACTCTCGCCCTCCTCTAATACGCATTACCGGTACTTTAAACAGCCAGAGCTATATCTCCGAGGTGTTGGAGCCAGTTGCCCTTCCTTACTTTCAGGACTTGGCCACATCCATATTTCAACAGGATATTGCTCGATCTTACGTGGCACGCATTGGCCAAAGGTTCTTCGTCAATCACCAGATTGAATTGCTTTTCTGGCCAGCTCGCTCTCCAGATCTTTCACCAATAGAAAACATATGGTCCATGTTTGTTCAAAGATTGACCCAGATTACACCCCCAGCTGCCACACCAGATCAAATTTGGCAACTTGTGGAAGCTGCTTGGTCTGTTCTACCCCAAGAACACATCCAAAGTCTCTTTGAATCAATGCTGAGGCATGTTGCAGTGGTTATCTTCAACAATGGTGGCTACTGTGGCTACTGATTCTGGTAGGGACCACATTTCACAGAAATTTATAAATTTAATCCTTTAAAATTTGTCAACATGTTATCTACAAAATGAATTTTGTTGTGCTATCTCTTGCCTTTCTTGATGTTGCATTTACGGTTGCGAGCAGTGTATATATATATATATATATCATGGAGGATGACTGCGTTAGTAAAGATTGCGACGAATTTAGTAAAGGATTTTTCACAGCGTGGCTGGTGTTGGTTTTCTCGTATAAGGTTACTATTTATGAGTGTTGATGATGCATGTTCATTATTATGGAGGAAGAAGTCGTCGAACAGTAATTCTTCTTTAATATACATTTAACATGGAAGCATTTAGATGGAAGTACTGACAAATAGGCATACACACACAACACAATACAATACACAACACTAGCTGCAGCACACTACATGATGGCAAGTGAGAAGAGAGAAGGAGAGCGCGCGTAAACGTGTGCTCCGAGTTTTAAACTGGCGGTGAAGTTCGTACTACTCTTTTGAAACAGGAGTCGTGATTGGAGACAAATGCGCGCGAGCAATTAGATTAAGATTAAGATTATGCGCTCGAGCAATTAGATTAAGATTAAGATTATGCACGCGAGCAGTTAGATTAAGATGCGAATGAACTAGGAAATGATTTAACGGGTTACTGTTAAAGAGAGTTAGAAGAAGTCATTACACACACACACACACACATATATATATATATATATATATATATATTATGGCCTATTATACATATTATAGAAACATTTTTTCCATCAATATTCTCTAAATATACCATTCTTTTTTAATTTTTTGCCGAAAAATTGCTTTTTAGTATATTTTTTATTATAATAATGTAGTTAAACTATTTCTGTCTATTTTGTAACACATGTCACTGGTAACATTAAATATAGGACAAAATATAGTTGTTTCGTTTTTTTCAAAATCACGGTTCCGGACATAGTCGGATATCATACGAAAAATAAAAAGAAATAAATTACCATATATTGCGAGGCATAACTTATAGTTTCAAGAATTTACTATGAAATTTAAACATGTTTAGGGAAAAATATTTTCCAGACAAAAGATTGTATAATCTACTGATTATAAAGGACAATAAAGTAACATATTTATTTCTAAAATACTATTTTAATATGAAGAATGTGAAATACCGAAATACTTTCTGATTATATCATATATGTGCCATTCCATGTATTATCAGCCTTTCTCTATTCAATTCTTACATTCAACTAGCTTTTACTCGCGGTTCCGCTCGCGTTGATGTCTTTAAATAACTGTCAAAGTCGCAATCATTATCATTAGAAAATAAATATTATAATATGATAATTTTTTTTTATTGCTTGACTGGAACCAATAAAATTTAGGAATTCTAAAATTGGATTTGCTTAAAAAAAAAGAAAACGTAATCTGTTATAAAAATTAACAACAAAAATTCAATAACATTAACTATTAATATTTTTAAAAATTGAAAGTATCTACGTTTAATATATAATTTATCTTTAAAAGTGCTCAAAACAGAATATTATTCTAAAATACTACTGTATACCGTATTATTTGTTCTGCCGTCAGTTGCAAATACGTGAAGATTTGGGCATTGGACACACCTATCAGGCTACATATATAGTTGGCCATGGGAAAAACACTGATTTTCCAAATGCACCTCTGCTACCTGAAATGTTAGCTTTATTAATAGCAACAGTAAAACTAGGGAAATTAAACTCGTTTGAATTGAAACGGTAGGTGAGTGGGGATACTTGGAATTCGAGGTATGATAACACTATCCCTTTTCATGACATATGTTAAAATATTGGCTCTAAGTATATTCTGCATTAGTTTTGTGACCAAAGCCTCGTTCCTTTACATAGTCGAGGAGCATCGAGATTTTGTATAAGTATAACTGGTACATTTAGTTTTAATTGAAGTTTACATGAAGGTACACCAGAAAGTTCAAGTGAATTTAAGAACTCCGTGGGATATGAAGTACTTTGTTATTTATCCATGATTGTATTCATTGATAAATATTTCTTCATTTCCCCACTCCCCCGCACGTCGTTTAAATTCTAAATGTTGATTTTATGGACAACATCTTGCACGCAGCCACTGATCCCAATTTAAATTTTGTTGCAAGCACGGTCAAATTTGAGCAATAAGATTTACATCATTTTCTTCGACATCACAAAATTCTCTGTAAGTAAAATATAACCTCCAGCATTTGCGTCCAAACATCCATAACCGATTTTCAATTGCATCTCTGCATAATGTTCTGAATCTACGTCATTATGAAGATGCACTCACATATTCGTTTTCAGACTGAATTTTTCAACTTTTGCCTATAAGCTTGATGATTTAATAGAGACTGATTTCATCTGCCAGTGTATCCCCTCTGGATTACAGGGAGAGGTTTTGAAAATTCACCAGTCATTATATAATAAAGCTACCATTCCTTATATAATATCTGTACTATCTCGTAAATCCTGAAGAGTTCAATTAAACACTTCTATAGCTTTCTTGTGAGACATCGTACTTTCATCCCACACTAAATGCTTACATTGTGGAAGCATCCTGCTTTGAGAGCTATTTTTTTCTGTTATTTCAGATGAGTGAATCTTCAAATGCAAGATTAAGTTATAATTTTAAAACGGAATGTGAAGTACGACAGTTGGTTAGTAAAGTCGTGGCTATACCAGAAGTAGCCATAACAACTGCTATCTTCTGGGTTTTTTGATGGTCATTAATATTAAGTTTAGCAAAAACGTTTTTCCGGTTCCTCCAGGGGCGTCGAAAAAAAAGAGTGCACCACTGCCGGATTCAATTTTGCTTAACACTTGTTGGAAAACATGACTTTGTTCTGGAGTTAATTGAGGGATAATTTATGTTACTTGATGTTGCAATGCTTTAAAATCGTAGTTTAATTCTCACGCAATTTCATTATCAAAGCCATTTCCGTCGACACGTCTAGGACTAATCGTTCCAAAATCATGTAGGTTTTTCCCAACCATTCTGAAAACCTTTATTGCGTTTCGTTGTAGATGTGTTCATTGAAAGGCATATTTGCTCGCAAAATATCTTTTGAAATAAGTATTGCGTAAAGCTCCCTAATTTTATTCGGCAAGTGACATTGTATAGCTTCCTCCATAGTAATAACTAGTATATCCTCCATGTAAAATATCTGTTTCAGTATAAGTGAAAACTTTTGTGCAAAATATGAATATTGTTTAATTTGGTTAAAAAAAACTTCAAAGTAATAAATATTCGATACATCAAAAATTTTATGAAACTATCAATTAGTATTACCTTAGAATTTTCAATATCATGAGCGCGCAATTCGCTAAAACTTTATTTCATTTCCCTCCTTAAAAAGTGGGAGAAAATTTGCATTAAAATATCTGGGATTGTTGGAATAGAGAACTTCTTAGCCATCTTGGTGGTGTTTCTCAAAGTTTGAATTTGACATTTAATAAACTTAAAGTTATAAATCTTAGACGTTTAGTAAATTGCTTTTTGTAAAGATGCTAAATTACACTATGTTTCAGTTATTTGTTACAAATGTGAGAATTTTTATTAAAATTTCCATTATTGTGACCAAATGCATAATTTTGCGCAAACTTGGCCGGAAGTAAGCAATGTCCCATGGTTTTACCCGCATAGTTCCCGTTCCCGTAGGAATATGGAGATAACGTGTAATATGGAGATATCAGGTAGTCGCTGATAATGTAGCTTTCTATTGGTGAAATAATTTTTAAAATCGCACCATCCGTTCCCAACATTAGCCGAAAAAAGCAGACAGACAGACAAAAATTTTAAAAATTTATTTTTTGATATAAGTACCTTACATACCTTTAAATGCATTTAGTAAAAAGCTGCTAATTTGAAATTACAAACAAACACTTAAATTGTATTTATTTATATAGATTATAGAAATCTTTAAGCAAAATTCAACTAGGAGGAAAATACGATAAATAAATTAATGAAAAATTGTCAAGATAGTTTTTAACATTGAAAAACTAAAGTAAAGATAATGGTTATGGAACGTAGGATAAATAAAATTTAATATCTGCATAGTTATTTATTTCGCTTTAGAATTTTCTGATAGTTATTTCCAATTGAACACCTTCATAAAACAAAGAAAAACTAGATTCATTTTTTAAAAAAAATTACTATAAAATCCGAATTTAATGTACGGCGAATAAATTGTGAATTTGAAAAGTTCTTGATTAAATCTTCATTCGAGAAAAAGAAATACATTTTGCATAAATTTCCGACTTTAATCAAGACATATCCTACTGAAATGGGTGCTAGTATAAAGTGAGTCAGCATAAGAGAACTCTACGAAATAGACAAAATGTATACCCCTTTTCTAAAGATTCCTACTTCAATTCGTTAAGCAGTCCCAGTCGTATGAAATACTTACGTATTCCCATTCTTTCCAATTCACTCTGAATTCTAGATGAAACTAAAAAAAAAATAAAACAGTAATGCATCAAATATATATTAAACTTGGATTGAAATGTACACCTGCAGAAATTCAGTTTTGAAAGAATAATTTGGGAAAGTGTAATATGTATATTCTGGAAATGTTATGTAACTTATTTTTAATACAAAAATGCGCAGTACATTTATTATTTATTGATTATATGGATATATATTATATATATATATATATATATATAATTCCATATTTTATATTTTCTGCTGGTGTGATAAAAATATTCTTTTTTTATCTATATTAAAATTGCTATAACTTTTTAATAATCAAATTATACATCAGATACTATGTATACATATACATGTTTTTTAATAAATAATCCATAAATATAGATAATTCTTCTTCTAAGATTAATGATGTATCCAGAGTTAAAAATGTAATCAATTGTAATGTCTCCATTATTGATCCAATGGATAAAAATAACTTTGTGGTGGACTTGACAATCATACAGATTGTTAAGATAAAAAAAAAGTCTATATATTTATAAGAAGTACTTGGAATAAGCCTAAAAAGTATGAAATGGACTTAGACTACAGGAATTGAAATAAAATATACAAGCATAATAATAAAAATATCCGTTTACTATGTTATTTAAAAAAAAAACCTTTTTCATGAATAAATTAGAGTGAAAGTTCATATTTTAAATACGCTACTTATGAGTTTGTGTTTTATATAGTACTCTAATTAACTTCGATGTTTTAAAGAAATACGTGCCCAATAATTAGAAGTATAATAATTGGATATAAGGTATATATGTATTAGTTTTAAGTTTAATATAGCCATATATACTTTTTTTCAATTGATTTCTAATATTTCTATATGTATGCAACATTACCACTAAACCAAAGGGAAAGCAGAAGTATGGATCTGACAGAATGTTTAAAAACTACGATTTATTATAACTAATTAGAAAATGTTATTTAAATGTGATGAACTTTAATGTATTACTAAATAATAAACTGTTTTAAAATCATTCAATATCAAATGAGTTAAATGCCATTTGTTGTAAATAATGGATTGTGATTTGATTGTTTTTATATCTCACTTGAATGAAATGCTTCATATTACTAAGAATTTTGAGAAATTAATTTTTAAAATAGTGTAAATTATTTATATGTGGATGTGTAATACGTTTAAATTACTCTATGTTGTATTTACTTATTGTTAAAATTGTAATATATTTGCAAGAAACTCTGTTTCTTAAATTATATTGGTGATCCAATGGAAACTTGGCAAAATCTTGTTTGGTATCCAAGTTGGTATCATTTGTGGCAATTATAGCGACTTTTTTGGTAACTTTGGTGACGATTTCGGGCGAGTCCAGGACCCTATACATTCTTCTGGAAATTAGTAGAGAAATCTAATAATATTATATCGTAAGTGGGTTTTTATCGAAAAATCCGTGAGACCCATAAACAGAGTCTCTCACGGAAGCTGAGTTAGTCTTGTTTTGACTGTTGCAGAGTAGTATTGATTTGACCATGAAGAGTCTACCAGCGATTAGCTATTACTTCGTCTGCTGTGTAGGACGAGCCAGTGCTTGTAAATAATCGCTTGCATACTTGTATTTTAGACACTGATTGTTGTGCCTGAGTGTGTCTGAGTTGTGTCTTTCCTTTTTAGATTTATTCTGCGAATTTTGCAACTGAATGCATTATTTCAAGGATTGTTTTCGACAGTAAATTTTCATCACTTCTCAAAACTAACTGTCTTGATATTTGCGTCTGATTGGCATACAATCCTCTAAACCCAATATGTGTAACAATATGTTCCAATTGGTGCAATAACTTTTGTTGCCGTTGTTTTTTGTCTCATCACCTACACATTTTTTTTTACATATTTATGTTTATTGCTGTTAAAAGTAATACATTTTGACATGTTTAGTCACTTAATGCGTTTCAAAACAAACTTAAGTCATACGTATTTTGATCCGAAATTCAGAGCAAATTTATGAGACAAAAATGAATATAGAATCTAGCTTTAAAAATGTAAGGCATTCCTATTTTAAAAAAATTAATAATGTACTGCATTAATTAACGATTTAATAATGTAATGTATTGATCCCACATACACTTTTTTGAAGTTATGCATCGAAGTTGGTATTAAATGTACTTACTTCAATTTATGTTATAAATTATGACTCGACCTTATGTACTTAGTTTTTGGCATGCTGTAAAACACTTTAACGAATTATTGACTCAATTTAACTTTATTCATTAAAATCCTTGCCTTTTTTTGTTGCTATCATTTTTAAAACTGTGAGATCAATTTCTATATTCATTAAAAGTATGCATCCACTAGATTAAATAAAATGATTCTCTTTTAAAATTTTCATATAATTATAATTATTTTTGAAATTACGTTGCTGTGCACTGAAAAACAGCTTTAGTGACTTAAGGGGCATTTTTGAAATAATATAATCTTTTAACTAAGAGTAAAAATAATTAATTACTACTAATAAAAATACTTACTCCATTAATTGAAAACGTGTTCAAATTATTTGCATTTTTCTCGTGCAATTCCTTTTAATCCACTACAATTTTCAATAACTAGTTTTCTACAAGGGACATTAAATAATTCCTTATTAGAAATATTTCCAAAACGATACCAAAACATTAGTTTTATCATTAGTTAAAGTACAAGTTTGGTTATATAGAGAATACTGCACCAATTATACACTTAAAGAGAAATACTCATAGGAATTTTTTTACACAATTTTCATTTTACAAATCAGCTACAGAAAAAGGTTATTGTTGATATTAATACTAAATTATTTATTTAAACGAATCCATTGCAGTTAAGTAATTCTAATCACCATACACTTCAAATGAAAATATATATAAAAAAATCCATCAAAAGATATTTTAACCGACTTTTTTTAAGTATTTTGATAACGTTTCCATACATTGCCAATACAATAGCTCTTATAAGACACTAAAATTCTCTAAGGTGCTGTTACATAAACTTTAAAAATACACCAAGTGTATCATAAATAATTTTATATGCAAGAAATACGTGACTTATAGTAAGTCAATCTCATTACTATATTTGAACTGTACATAATTTTTCAAAAGCAATATGTTTCACCACTCTGTTTTAAGTTCATCTACTTCATTTTATTGCTACAAAAATAAAATATTTGCATTACTTTAGAATTGACCTAATAAATTTTCATATAATTTTATTTCTGACAATGGGTTTTACTTAATCACTTTTATGTCCAATTACATTAAGAAAAATGTTACGTGAAAGATATCGTAATACCACTTATATATTCTCTGAGGTGACATTATCTTCTCTAAATTAGATCTTTAAAATAACCAACCATGATATTATATGTCCTAATTGCCAGATGAAACGTGAGAATTAAATCCCTGTGTATTTTAAGGAGTCAACGCATTGGATGTGAATAACAACCATAGCTATCCACACTGAATCAGCGCCAGCGGCACATGCGGAGAACCATAATTGAGTCTATTAGAAGCTATCACCAGGGATTTATGTATTTCGAAAGCTTATTGAAGTTAGTAAACTGGTAAGTCGCAATGCAAAGGTTAAATTAGATAGCCACAAATTAAGTCTCTGGAATGTACACTTGGCATACATTATAGTAAATTGCTTAAAATAAAATAAAATTATTATTATTATTCTCACAGTGTATTTTTAAATAATTGATGATCAATTGTGTGTCCTACATAAATTTCAGATTCTTAAATTATTTTAATTGCATATCATTTTAAGGGAAGTTATTGTTTAGTCTTAAGGATATGATAAAATAAAATAGTTCTTATAAATTAAAAAATACCTGTGATCACATAACTGAAAATTTTTCGAAGATTTTGGAAAATAACTTAAAAGTGCAACAAATTGTCTGACAATATGCGTTCAATAAATAGACAAAGAATAAAACTACTCAGAGTACTGAAAAAAACTAAGATTAATGTTCATTTATTTTTTATTAAATACAATAAGTTAAATTAAATAGGTAAAAAATACATATAAATATCTTTAAATAAATTCTGTATTATAAATATGAAATAGGATAATGAAAAATGACTTACAACTTAATATCAGAATTATTTTGAATGCTTTATTTTTAAGAAAGAGGCAGCTAAAGATTCTTTATTTGTAGAAAATGAAAACATTTCTTTGGAAATTATTTTACAAATTTAAGAAAAGTTTTTTAAGCTTGATAAACCTAAGACGTATATGAATATCTAAGAAAAAGTTTGAATTACAACAGTATATAGCCCTGTAAAGCTTATTGATATATGTATCCGTGTTCTACGAGTCACTTAGATTATATATATAATACATTTTAAAAATAGCTCAATTGACAATACGTACATAATAGACACAACAGATGTATTTCATATAGATGAGGTCCCATTTAATTTGTCAAATTTAAAGATTCTCCTTCCCTCAATTGGAAGTAGAATAAAATGCATCAAACGATACAAAAGTTTTTTAGACACACTTAATGGGGATTACTACCAGAAAAAAACTGAGACAATATCCACTAAAAATGTAGTTTCCCGAAATTTAAAATTTAAAGGAATACTTAGTGCTAGCAGCAAAAATTTTTGCTAAAAGCTAAAACGTAATTAAATTGTAGCATTAGCCTCATTATTTAGAGTGTTATACAAACACAAAATTTTAAACCGTGATTACCTATTAATTCGTATGCGCACAGTGGTATGAATCAATGCTATTAATGTGGATTTTCTACTTTTATTTCAGAACGTCGTGGATTGAATTTATCCATAGTATAGAGGAAATAGAAGTCCGCTGTGGGCTATCTTACTTCATTTGAAAGGTCTTGGAGACCGGCAAATGCGCAATGTGAAGATATTTGTTAAGGCAAGTGAAAGCTTGTTGCATGGTACTATTATGAGGAGGAAAAATATTTTCCAAACTGTCCATATGTCCTTTACAGCGGTTACGAGATACAGAAGACCATCACTCAGGAACGATGCTGTCGTAGTGAGGAAAGAGGAAAACTTTATATTTTTATAATTAACAGTAATATCCCTCATTCAAATGGGTATTCATAAAACTGATCTTATTTGCGACAGTGTGCGGAAAATCAATAAGGAAGAATAGTCCATTTCAATGTGTCAGTATGCTGGATTATACGCTTGTTGTCTCGTTTTCAGAAGTACTCTAGGCAGCTTGTCAATTTAAGTGTTTGCATCATTTGAGGCAAAACGGGGGTTCACGGGTTAATTATGGATGAACAAGGTATCAAGCAATTTGCTTCAGAAACCAGAGATATATCAAATACGGTGAATTCCTGAGACTCCCCTCCAAGAAGACCAATATGCGGATATATGTTAAGAAATCCACACACACATATGCGTTTTTGAAGTGACAACTCCTTAGCCGGGTTCTACTAAAGATTTAATCTAATCAAAACGTCTAATTTGGATGCGTTACGTTGAATCGGATTTACTTGGCTCCAGTCATCAATCGTGCATGGGTTGTTGGCGCATGCTTGGTTTTGAGTTAAAAACTTTTTAGGCACACGTTTTTTTCAAGTAAAATTTTCATGTGAATGGAACATAATTTAAATTCAATACTAATATAAGTTCGCAATAACCTAAGAAACATAAATCACCTAAAAGGATTAAAACATTTTAAAAGTTGAGTATTTTATAGAAATTTGAAAAAAAAATTCAAAAATTCCTAATTTTTTAAATTTGTAAAATAATAGCTGGTCAAACTTACTTGTTGCTTTCAGAATTAATTTAATAATATAATATGAATATAAAACATAAATTATTTTTACTCTGTTACCGTCTACCAAAGTTTTTTTTTTGTTTTTTTTTGAAAAATGGTAATGTTTGGCCTTAACTGCTAATATGATCTTCAGTGCCGAAATAACACGAACAGCTGGTTTAAGGCTATTCAAGATAAGATCCCAGATTGGGTTAGCCCGGCAGTGGGTGACATTGCTTCTAAATACTGGGCTTGATTGCTTGGCTCTGCAATTGCTTCAGATTGATATTTTGCCAAGTCCAACCTAACTACTTTGCAGTAATGGTATTATAGATCGAGTCCATCTTAGATGGTGCTTTTCAATTCGATAAAAACGTGAAACTGAACAACATTGTTTTGCGTGACTGTGCATTGGTTAGAGACTTTTATCCTTATATTTGTGTAACTATTTTTTTTGGTGCTTTATTGTGTTATTTTGTGTTTTATATGTCCTGTACTTACCATTGGATTGTACTAATCATTGAAATTAAAACAGACGTTTTTAAGGCATTACTGCATAAACATAGATGGAAATAAAAATTATGCATGCATAATTTGACAGTAATTTTTAATTATCTGATCATTTTTAAAATAATCAGAAATTCGTTTTAAATTCATCATTTAGTATTTTTCCATATAATATAAAAGAGAAAGATTA
This sequence comes from Trichonephila clavata, assembly GCA_019973975.1. Taxonomy (NCBI): domain Eukaryota; kingdom Metazoa; phylum Arthropoda; class Arachnida; order Araneae; family Nephilidae; genus Trichonephila; species Trichonephila clavata. The sequence continues at coordinate 58,481 of BMAO01039666.1, forward strand.
ACGTTTATGTTTTATTTCAGATGACTCTTAACATATCATTTAGATAATGTTAGTTGTTAAAAACACATTTTCTTAGAATAATGTTACCTCTAAGAAACTGTTTTACATGCTTCTACTTCTAGTAAATAGGAAAAATGTAGATATGTTTTCCTTATCGATCATCTATATAATATTGTGTGACAAAAATAGTAAAATCTAAGTATTGTTATTGTTGGGAAAAAACAATATAGCACGTAAAACTCATACACCCAATTCAAAGAAATAAACAGTTAAAACTATTACACAAACACCAGTATAATTTATAAGAAATTGCAGAATAACACGTGTAGTATTAGAAATTCAACATCACATGTGTTTAATTTTTGAGAACAATATTTTGGAAATTAAAAGCAATTGAGTAATATCCTCAGATTAACTTCACGATCCACCATGTTCAATTTCAACTTACTGTTAAGCATTGCATTCACCACAGCAAAGGACAAGGTCTTGTATACTGCATTGTTTCTCTCTGTAACATGTATGCTACATAAGATACCATTGTATCGATTCGATCAACGACATTCTGCGAACCATCTGCCAATGAAGATGAGATCTTCCTTACAACTTAAGTTGTGAAACATAGCGAAGGTAAGAAGGAAGACAACGGCGTCAAAAGGACCATTGTCCGCAGTCATAGCTGTCCAAGAAAGCAATCCTCGACTAATGATCCTTTGGATCTTCCTTCTAGGGAAAATCAATAAAATTGTTCGATTCTGATTTTTTCTTTGTTTCTCTTATCCTAGTAGATGAACGCAAAGTTGCCGATGATCAAATAAAAGCGCTACGTGAATTTAAAAATGGAAGAGGGAAATAAACTTGTTATCTAAATTATAATATGTCATTTAGTTAAAAAGAAATTATTTGAAAATGATAAGTGGAAGGTTATATTTCTAAAACATTTATGATATTTATGCCTTTTTTTAAAAAGTTAATATATGAAAAATTGGGAGCTGTTTTGAAGGATTATATTAAAAATATCTTAATCAATATTTAGTAATTAAATTCCTCAGTTAATGCTATAAAACCCTTTATTTTCATAAATCAACCATGCATATTGTTTCCATATAGCGGAATTGATTTTTCTTTTTGTATAAACGAAATAAAAATTATCTGAAATAAATAGAGCGGTACATGATTTTTTTTTAAAAAAAATTAGGGTAAATACAGGTTCATTGTGAGAAATTATTTACTAAGTAATTTTCATATTTAGCGTGCATTTTTATTTAGCAACTATATTAAGCGAGTGTGACATTGAGCAAATGTTTGGAGAAAAGGGCGCTTCTGCATTTTATATAAGATTGAACTTTGTACATGTACCAAATAAAAAAAATTGACGTATAGGTATTTGGTGAAAAAAATTGAATTATATAAATATAATAATTGCGCACAGATGTTTTATTTTCCATAAATACTTACAAATATATATTTCATGTTTCTGAATTGAACAATATAAAAACAATTTAAACTGTAGTTGCTTTATTATTTTAAATTATTCAAGAATCAATCCGTTTACTTCAATAACTTAAACATTTAGTAGGCACATAATTATTTAAACATGGATTACATAGTTTATCTAGAAGAAATTAACGCATTTAAATTTATCGTATGTGGTTTATTCCTGCGTCAAGCAAAATCCATTTGTACTTTAAATTGAAAGCATCAAGAAAAAAGTAGTACTAATATTATCAATTTTCTCCCTGTCTAAAATTTATAACATTAAAGATTTCATTTTAAAATTTTGTATATTGTAATAAATTTCAATTTAGATTATTCAATTTAAGCAGCGATTGAATAATACTTAATACTGAAATAAGAAAAAAATGTTATAAGATGTTATATTTGATATAGCCAATATTTTGATGAATAGTATTTCCTTTCCTGGGACGAAAAGAGAAAAGTAATCATGACGAATAATCCTCTTAAACCATTTTTTTTAAATTTCTTATTGCACTTACAACAAACTTAATTAGAATGTAAATTAAGAAGAAAATTAACGTAAGTAATAAGGCTAATTAACTTCTGAAACAGAATTCTTAAGTAGTGTAACTCATTTATTTGTCAAAATATTTTAGAGAATGCTTTTAGCATAGCTATTAAAAAGTTTAGAAAATATTCGAATTTTTTATTTAAAATGAATAATTAGTCCCAAAAATATGAAATATGTTAGATAATCACATTTATCAAAGATCCATAATTAGTTTTTCCTTTTTCGTGCTCCGTGTGATAGAGTGGAATTAAAAATAGTTGTTTTAAATTAGTACAAACAACATATTAGCTCCACAAATTGGGATAATAAGTATGACCTTCATTATTGCGTAATTTATTAGCAGGCAGTTTAATAAATATTTAATTTTAAGAAAATTCTACTATAAGGAATTTAATTACACAAAATCTTCCGTAATTGTTGCAGTTATCTTTGTTTTCCTAACATTAATTACTAATTTCTACTTTCTGAATATCATACAGGTTTCTTTTATAATTGGACAATTAATAAGTAAAATTGGTATGAACATGCTTGGAAACTGCCAATAAAAGTTTTTATTCTGAAATGCTACATATATCAGTTTAAGTAAGCCCATTTTTAAAATTCCCTTAATGCACAAACACTTTAGATAAATATTCAGAAACATAAAATTTTTGGTTACTTCTAAGATAATAAATCAGGTGTTCTAAAAAAAAAGTGTACAGACAATGAAAAAAATTAAATATTAATTAAATTTTTTAGATTTAGTTTTTCGTATGCTTTAAAATATTGTACAAATTATTGACCAAAATATCATGAAAAGTTAGAAAGTTATTTTAAATATGTTCCATTTCTCACTCTCTCTTGACGAGTATGCATGAAATATATTTGAATTTTTAAATATTCAAGTGGCATACTTACAGAACTTGCATATAAAAATAGCATTTTATACTTTGTCAGCAACATTTAATTATAGGCCCTGATTATGAATTACTTTATTAGGCTTATTGCACCAATTAACAAAATTAGTGATCAATACGTATGTTTTCAGTCAAGAAACTTTATATGTTATGTTCAGTTAAGCCTCCTTTCCTTTACTATTGAAACTATGTAGCATTCAATTATTCAATTTCCTCTTGAATTATAATTATATATATATAAGAAAAGCGACTCACAACTCACTGACTGACTGACTGACTAATCAAGATATCTCCGGAACAATTCAACTTACATACTTGAAATTTGGTAGACATGTTCCTTTCATGGAGTAGAGATCAGCTAAGAACGGATTTTTTGCGAAATTCGAAACGCAAGGGGCGTTACGGGTGGTTCAGGGGCATTATAAGTAATTGTTTCCATTTTTACACTACTCAACGTACAATCTTGAAATTGGGTAAGCAGATTCCTTTCATAGAGTAGAGATCTTCTACAAAATGAGTTTGGTGAAAATCGACCCCCTAGTGACATTGCGGGGGCTTAGGGGGCGTTATAAATAATTATTTCCATTTTTAAACTATTAGACGCACAGTCTTTAAATTTGTTAAATAGATTCCTTTCATAGAGTAGAGATCAGATACAAGATGGCTTTTGTGAACTAACCCCCCAAGTGGCGTTGCGGGGCAGGGGGGCTTTAAGGGGTGTACTAGATAAATATTTTCGTTTTTAAACTACTTGGACAACCTGTTTGAAAATTGGTAGACATGTTTCTTTCATGGAGTAAATATCCACTACAAATAGGTTTGAGAAAAATGACCCCCAAGGGGTGTTAGGGGGAGATATAAATAATTATTCTGATTTTTAAACTATTAGACGCACAGTCTAGAAATTTGGTAAGCATATTCATCTCATAAGATAGAAATACTCCACAAAATGCGTTTCGTGAAAATGGACACCCAAGTGGCGTTGAGGGGCGTAAGGGGCGTATATTTTTCACTACAATCGAATTCTTAATGCTAGGACTTAAATATCAAAAATTTATGCATATATATAACCAGCAAAAAATTATAAAACATCATGAAATACCCAGCGAAGCGGGCGGGTAACAGCTAGTATATATATATATGCATAGAGTACAGAATCACATAGGACTTCAAGTTCACAAATGTCATTATTGCGAGTAACAATGCAAAGAAGCAGAGAAAAAATAACAACAGAAACAACAACATATTAAATGGACAGAAATCATTTTGTTGGAAGGTTGCACCAAAACACAGGTGCTCAAAATTACAACCGCGTGTCATCTAACAAGCATGAAAGCGGCGATGCATGGAAATTTGCAAATTTTGGAAGATTTCTACAGACAATCTTATGGTAATTGAAGGAGAGTGGATGGTTGCGTCAAAACCCCTGCTGGATGTCGTCATAAGTGATTCGTTTCCTATGATTGTAGAATAAACTGGCATTAAAACAAAAAAAAATTACTGATCGTGTTTGGTGCAGCGTATCGTAATGGGCACACCGTTAAGTTGTTTTACCAAAGAACACGAACACATGTGTTCTACATCACATGACCTTTGCAAATGTGAAAAGAAAATGATGCGCGCCCCATTCTGATCTTATGAAGAGTTTGGTGTAAGTCCGCTTGTTTAGTTTATTGTCCCATCACATGAACTCCGGGTACGGGAAATTACTGCCGGGAGGATACATGACATACCAGGATTCGAGAAAGTGTGGAATTCCATGCAGCGCAGCTGTGATGTATGCAATATGATTTCTGGTTGTGATTTCGAACTCCTGTTGTAGGGCAATCGTTCAATAAAATGTTTTTATTCCATTGAAGTGTAGCTGTTTCTATTAGTTTCATCTGCTTTTTTGTAACATAGCTCGCAACTGCGGCACTTGCGACTCTGCATTCCTACGTAATTCCGAGTCGTATCCGTACCTCCAACGCACCTTGCAAGTTTGTCAGTCTCGTAGTTTATCACCCTGTATATACACAACTTGAGAAGGCAGGTATTTACCATATAATTTATTAATGATGGACTTTTTTCTTTCTTTAATTGTAGTTAAGTCCAAAACTTGTTTTGGTTGCTTAAAAAATTGAGACATTTTGGCTTAAATGAAGAACTACAAATGTTCTATCACTGTATATGTTTGTATTTTATTAATAATTTTGCACATATCAAATAATAATTTATTCCGATCTTTGTCAACAGTAATAATAAAAAGGGAATGCTGAGCGTGTTTCTTGCGGAGAACAATCTATAATTTAAAAGATTGACCCATTAAGTTTGAAAAAGTTATCAACTAGAAATATTCATTTTTAATCACATTTGTAGTGACTAAGAATTTGAAAACATTAAATAAAAATAATTATGCCATTGTTTTCTCTTTGACTCAAAAATATTCTGGTACGTAAGCAGTCGTCAATAATGATTTAAAAATAAATTTGATTATATTCATACTCTAAAAACTAGAATCTTCTTAAAATAATTTTTATATTATACCATAGTTTTTTTTATTTAATTTCGCATTCATTGCTATATATATTTTTTTTTCCAAAAAATGAGTAATTAACTTCGTTAAAAAATTTGTGTTTTTCTCATTAGAATGAAGCACTTAGAATTTATAGTATTATAATTCTAATCAAAACAAGGATATTTGTAATGTTTTCTTGAAGTTTTAAATCTTTAAAAATCATGAGTATCTTTTTTAAGAGATGTGTATCTTAGTTTCTTGTTAAATCAAGTTTTCTCTGCACAAGTTCAGAAAACAAATGACATCACTTTTAGTTTTTAATTACTGCAAGGGTTCTCCTGAGACTTCTACTGAAATTAGAAATATGTTTTGCATTACCATATTTTAATTAAAAAGTCTTTGCTTTCATCATGAAGTGTAATCTTGGAAAAAAATTCAAATGCTATTTTTTTCCTTCCATTGTTCAATATTCTGAAGTGTCAGAAGCCTTTTTTATGTGATTTTTCATAAAGTAGATCACTTTAGAAACATTTTTAACAGGTTAGGTTATTCTGAGTTGTCGTTTTAAATAATCTTTCAAAATTTCTGAAATTATGCTGAACTTTTAGGAGAAGTTTACATTATTCAACAAATGGTATTTAATTTTTTAATATTTTTGTTAGAAGTTTAAAGTTTACCTTCAAGTGTAGTGAATATATAAAAAATAATTCAATAATTATATTGCATTAATTTGAGAAATGTAAGTGAAAGCATAATACAAGAAACTTATTAGATAGTTTTGAAAGATAATGAGCATTGAGGTTAAGTACAAAATCAGCTATTTTTGAAGTATATAATTTTCAAGTTCTATTGTAAGAGAACATATTATTGAGTATCTCAGTAAGTATTTCCATTTCATATTGAGATCAATGAAAGGATAATTTAAAAAAATCTAAATTATATACACACAAAAAATTCAAAGGTTTTTATGTAATCGTTGAAAAATGGAAATTGTCAATAATTATGGCACTTAATCGCTACACAAAAGTTTAGTTTGGGTCTTCAAAGAAACAGACATTCAATCAATCCAAATCAATTTATGATTAATTAAAATTTAATAATCGTGGGATTAATCTTAATTAGTTTTCCTACTTTAAGCTTATAAGATTATCAAATAGAAACTTATCTCTTGATCGGATTGTAAATCACTTGTCGAATCCTTCCAAAGATATGTTATAAAGTCCTCTTGAAACCTGATTTTCTATTATTTCTATTTGGATGGCAAATCTTGCTTGTATTGCGTAAGAACTAATCATTCTCTAATAATGGTTAATGCCTAACTCTATCACACCAATTACCAGGGTTCCAATAGCACTTATATTAACATAAAATTAAATTATCTCTACGGAAGGGGTTTTTAAACTCAAATCACAGATAAAGAAGAATTTCCAACCAAGGATTAGTTGAAGGACGACGGATAGAACCCGTCAGAACTTCTCTTGGCAACATAAATATAGCATTATTACAAATTGTCAAAAAGAAAATAAATATGCTAAGAAATTAATTAATTCATTATCATAAATAGTTGTGTAGTTGAAGACATTTCTTCATTCGCATGATTGATTTTTCAAAATAAAACAAATTACTTCATTTTTTGTAATTTTGTGTAATGATTGAACGTTTCGAAGGGATGTTGAATAATTCTAATATTCGACAGTTGATATCTTTCCAAATTTCTATTCAGTACTTCCTCAAGAGCAGTTTTCCTTTATCCATAATTTAGCATATGATGCATTATTTCATGTGAATACATGTGTGTTTAATCTTTTATCCTAAGCAAAGTTATTATAAATCTTCCTTAACGCTAGAAATAGCAAGAGATTCTAAGTAGATTGCCCTCTTAAATAACATATTTTGAGAATATACACATTACGTGACATAAAAAGGGCAGCACTAAAATAGAATTAGACAGAAAGTGAAGAAAAACTGCCCCCATCTGAGTAATAAGCAATTAAATAGGATGTATAAATACTCATTACGTGTCATTAAATGTAAGATTAAGAAGGAATATACAGAAAGTGAAGAAACTCAGCAGAGAGTTAGAAACAAAAATTAGTGATAATTAATTTGAAATAATGCTCATAACATAGAACGATACCATCGTAGACTCCGTCGGGTTATAAAAACTTCAAAAATTGATAAGAAAGCAATTTGTTTGGTGAGACAATGAGAATACACATAACCTCTTTAATAATTGTTCTCCATTCTTTGTCAAACATTTGTCATAGTTCAACTTCTGAACGTAAAGGTAAAAATGAACACACGAAGCGTTAAAACATGCCTCAAACGGGTTCAATTGTTGAAAGATCATAAGAGAAAGGTAACCAGGAAATCACATTTTTACGTCATACTGATTACATGCGTGCAGTCAGGATGCGACGTAAGTCGGAGTCAGCTAAAATTTGAAATTCGGATCAATCTGCTCTTATCAACCATCTTGTTATGCACCTTGTAAATTGAATCTTCTCGTCGTTTGATGACAGCACTAAATTATATAGTATTACATGTGCCCACAACAAGACAAGAGAAAAATTTACACTATGAATTCCCTGGAAGAAAGAACTGTGTGAAGATTGTCTGTTTTGCAGGTCCCAAGCATTTATCCTATTCAAAGTACACCGGAAAACTGTGCCATTCACATTATTTTCATGACTTGGTGAAGAGCAACGACGAGGAAATAAGCATAATTTTCTATCTCATCTATCTTCGTACATAATATTAAACGTTACATTATGTATAAAAATAAGATTTATTTTAATTATTGTTTTACTTATGATGCAGTGTTTATAAAAATTAAAACGTTACTAGCATAATGTTTTATTTATGTATTATCAGAATTTTTTTTAAAATTATAATAAATGAATTAAAAATTAATAAAAAAAATATGAACGATATTTGTAAATGAAAATTAGTTAGAAAAAAATAAATTGATTATTAATAATCTATAACTAAAATTATTGGAATTTTCTCCAGAAATACTTATTTCTACGCAGTTCGGCATATTACATTGCAAGCAAATAATTTTGAAACTAAAAATAAGATTAGAAGGAAATTTGAAATTTATAATTAAAAATAATAGGAAACAAGGGGAAAATAATTCATGCGAAAATCTATGTATTTTTAAGTCTCTCACCTTGACTATTAATACACCAATATTTTTTAAGACAATTGCTATAATTAACATTTTTGTACATTAAAAATACTGCAAAATAAACATTCTTACAATAGTGAAAATCACTTTTTAGAAAATTAAAGCAAAATTTATAAAATAGCAGCTTCTTATAATGCTTGCATTAGCTTTATGCTACATGCAGTGTTGAACATTCAGAAAAAAATAATGCAGGTTCTTGTTAAAATAATGATATACATAAAATTTCATGTACAAAGGAAGAACTTTATTATATAATAATAAAGCTCAGATATTAATGTTTATATATATTTAGAGGAATTTAACTTAATCATTTGTTTCAAACGTTGATGAGTGTCTTCGATTTTTTTCAATCATAAGATTACATAGCAGATTAGATAACATAAAAGATGAGAACCGATTACTTCAACACAGTTTATTAAATTCCAACAAAAATTGCGTTGTGAAAAAAAGCTCAACATTTAAGCTAAAGGCCGAACAATTAATAATAAAAAAACTACATAAACACACACACACACACATATATATATATATATAAATGTTTTACGTTTGATTTTTAAAAAATTCTAGTATTTATTATAGGTTATAATATTATCGTTTTACATTAATAGATTATGGTTTTATTTATAATAATAGTTAAACATCTATAGAAATTTCTTACTTTCCCTATGGCCCAGAGAATTGGCAAATTCAAGTGAAGGTTGGTTGGCCGAAAAACTTTGTTTAAACCTGCAATTCTGGTTTCTAAGGCCAGGAGTTTGCTCTAGTACTACTGTGGCTATGACTTTATTCTATCATGATTATAGTTATCTTAGGATTATAACTATTTTGTGTATATTTTTGAATATATATATATATATGTGTGTGTGTGTGTGTGTGTGTGTGTGTGGCGCGCGTGTGTGTGTGTGTGTGTGTGTGTGTACACTCAAGAGCCAAAACATTATGACCACCCATACATTTTGCAATGAACTCACCTAGATGGTGTGGAAGGCATGTGATCAGGTGGAAGTGGTATTTAACTGCTGCTGGAGAGTCTGAAGAATCATTTTTTCACTTGCTTCTTTGTGTGATGGGAAAGGCTGCCGATCTAAGCGACTTTGATAGAGGGCAGATTGTAACGGCTCAAAACTCGAAACATGTATTTCAGAAATTGCTCGAATCGTGGGTTGTTCGTGATCTACAGTTGTTAGTACTTATGCAAAGTGGATGAATGGCGGTGTACAGTGTGCTCCGATACTATTGTTATCAGCACTTCATTGTATTTGACTGTCAGCTGAGTCACTATCTGGCTCCGGTATCGCTTCGCCATGCGATACAGTCTTCTACGACCTTTTTCTTTGATAGTGTGTGGATATCCAACACCATGTCGTTTACTGCTGGTTTCCACGTCATTTATCCACTTTTCATAAATTAAAACAACTGTAGATCTCGAATACCCCACGAGTCGTGCAGTTCCGAAAATACTTGTTCCGAGCCTTCGAGCCATTACAATCTGCCCTCTATCAATGTCGCTTAGGTCCGCAGTCTTTCCCATCACACACAGAAGTAAGTGAAAAAATGATTCTTCAGACTGTCCAGCAATAGTTAAATACCACTTCCACATGATCACATGCCTTCCACGTCATCTCGAAGAGTCCATTGCAAAATGTAGGGGTGGTCATAATGTTTTGGCTCGTGTGTGTGTGTATATATAATATATATATATATATATAATATATATATATATATATATGTGTGTGTGTGTGTGTGTGTGTGTGTGTGTATTGCTAATCATTAAGAAAAATGAAACATTATATATATTGAGTCTATAAACTCACAAAATTAATACTTAAAATCCTGTCACTAATTCAATTAATTAAGGAATAACTTTCTGGGGTTCATAACTCACTATTGTTTTCTTAAAAACTTTGAAGTTCTGAACCATCACAGACATAAAAAATAGCATTTAGTTAATTCCAATATGTATTCAAAAAAAGTGCTCCGAAACATTTTTTACGATATATTCAAAGCATCATAATAATTATGAAGCACAATAAATCATAAAACATGCCTACTAATTGTTTGAAAAATAACTTCTCTGCTACATATGCACTTAAAAAATTCCGACAATTATATTTCACTCTAGTTTCGAACATCAGCTTCTCTTTTGAAGTTAAATTTCATATTTTTGCGTTTATATTTGTTATATATATATATATATATATATATATATATATATATATATATATATTGTAAGCATTATTTAATATTTAATTTGTCAATATTCCATCAGACTAGTATTTTAATTGCTGAAATACTCTTGGGAAATATCGATCATTAGATTATAGATATAAAATTACTAATTAATTCTTATTCTCAATCTAGCAATTTGAGAATAGGATTTATTCATCATAATTTTAAGTTTCCCTTGTGATCTTACTTAAGCAAATGCAATTAGTTTTTTATTAACAAGGATTTGCTACTTGTGTCTCATTTGTTATGCCTATGAAATTGTAAATGAATAAAGCAGGCTAATTTTGAATTTAATTGAAAGTAGTTGTAGAGTTTGCAGTTATTTTCTGAATTAGTTACATTTGTTAAGATTTACTTAGATACTGTATGACTTGAAGTTAATATTTGTTTAATTTAAGTATCAAGAACTATCTGTAAGATAATGAAATCTTCTCGATTTCGGTTGATACGTGTTCAACGCGATTTCAATAATTTAACTTATATTAATACTTCTAATGATTGTAATTCCAAATTTATTTCTCATTTTATTTACAATATTTTATAATTTGCATATTTCTAAATCTGCGAGCTGTATCAATCTTATTGATTTTTTTTCCCTATGGGAATAAATAAGTGAGCAGTTAAATTGTAATTTCTGATCTTTTTGGCTTTGGGTAACTGAGTAAAATTGAATTAACTTTGTTTATTTTAATATTTAAAATGACTAAATACAATAAATTGGAATATAAATTGATGCATCGTAGACGCATTATTTGTTTTTATCTCAAAATTTAGTATTTGAAGTTTCATTTTTTAAAATTTAATTTAATAATTAAAATATATAATCTAAAAAAAAACTTAATTCAAAATTCTTTTGAAACTAAAAGAATATTAGTTTGAATTTTAGTTTTCATTTTTTTTAAAGTGTTAATCCTATCTATAAAACGAATTTCAATCAACGCAGTAACTCCATATGGCATTAACTCAACAAGTTGCTCTAAGTATACGAAAATATATTTAGCCAGTTACATATGGGAGGATAGAATGTGTAAACAACTGATTTGTTTCGATCGTTACATTATAGTAAAGTTGTATTCTGTCTAGATAAATTTAAAAGCCAAACACATTTTAAGGCGATATGGTACCCTAAAAATCATTAAACAATCGGAAAAAAGTTACTGGCTTTTTTGATACCTCATATCGTTATAAACATTCCTGCAAAATTTCAAAGCTTTACCTGCATTATTTATCTAGTTATGGAGCAATATTTGATGCTGGGCCGCAACTACCACGCTCACATTGCAGATTATCTGCTAGAAAAGAGCCTGATAAAAAAATTAATCAATTATTTTTCTACCGCGCATAAGTGAGAATGACTTTATATATGCAGTAACAAATCATTTCAAGAAAAATAGTGCAATTCATGCAACAATTCTAGTTTGTGAATTATTTACTGAAGATCAAATGGATTTGGCCAAGATTTAAAAGGTGTGAGTGTTTTTTATGATATTATTATGAATGAAATTAAAACTTCAAAACGGATTCTCCCAAAGCACAAATACTAAATCTCATTTTGATAACTCAGATCTAATTCGCAAGAATAGAAAAACTCTCCCATTTTTATATATTTGTTTTTGGTGACATGTATATATATATCCTATGTGTGCGAGATTCAACATTTTTATTATTAAACTATTTTAAGATACTTATTTAGATAAATGCACGTATACAGTTCTTAGATTTTGATGTATTTTACCTATAAATTTTTATTTGATTTAGCTTTCATTCGTGTACAATATTTAACATGGAAGGCATTCAAAATCATGGAAATAAAAAATAAAGTCATAAACATCTTGTACATGTTAGCATTAACTCTGAGCAAAGAATTAGCTCTGAAGTGTGTGTATTTATTTATTATTATAATTATTAAGATAAAGTTTTATGAAAATTGATTTTTCTTTTATTTTTTCTATATATTCATTATGGCAGTATACTGTTTAGTTGTTCTACATTTGTGTAATTTTTTATGGTAAGTAGTTTTAAATAAGCTAATTAACATTTCATAAAAGTTTCAGACTATTCGATGAATATAATATCATGCTATTCACGGAATGAAAATAATACCCATGTTAAATTAATATACAATTAAAACCAAAAATTAAATATTTAAAATATAAAATAAAAATTGTGAAATGTAAATTATACAGTATAAAAAACAAAAAAAAAAATTAAAAAAAAAAAAAAAAAAAAAAAAAAAAAAAAAAAAAACAAAAAAAAAAAAAAAAAAAAAAAAAAAAGACATATTAAAAAAAACTAAAATTAGAAAATGCTAAAAAAGTCAAAAAATTTAAATTTACAAACATTTACATAAAAAAAAAAAAATTTATGGAATTATATTAAATATTAACTTTAAATATACAATAAAACAAAATTAAATATTAAAAATAAAAAAAAATGTGAAGATGGTACATATCGCCTTAAAACAAAAAACAATGGAAAGAAATCTTCCACTAGCATATTGCACTTGCCAATTTGAGAAATGTCATCATTATTTCCTTTTGTTTTATAACTTTTAACTTAATGTAATGATGGCATTGGTCTAAATGAGCAATTTAGAATATCGTCTGAGAAGTAAGGAAAATATAAAAACGTGTTAATTCAAAATATTTATATAGTTTCATGGAAAAAACCAAAAACAGTTTTTGTTAAAAATAAGCTTTATTTTGTAACTTAATTCAAAGTTATCACTTCACACTGAATAAAGAAAACTAAAAAAATAGAAAACACATTTTTTTGTTTCATATATTTTACGTGATCATTGGGACTTTTGATTTAAGCGTAATTCATAAGTTTATCCACAATGTTTTTTTTTTCTTCCAAAAAATAAACTTTACATTCAAATGTTTGAGAAATTTGACAGTTAACAATTTGGAAAAACTACTCCTCCTGTCGATGCTGTCTTTTGTTTCTGCATTGTACATTTTTCAAAACGGTTTGGCCAGAGTTTCACACAAAGTTCTACTAAAAGAGAGTGGCAAAAGAAGCTTTGGAAAACTGCATCTAAGCCTTTTAATGCACCATAATCTTGAAACACAGATATTTTGTAGTAACTGTCTCGGGATCAAAGAATCCGTAGCAATCACGGGCCAAATGTTTTGTTTGGGGGTTAATTATGCAGTGCTTTCCCCATTGGTGCCATACCGAAGGCTGGAGTTGATCATCCTCATCATTATTATCTTAGATATAGAAGATTTTGCCCGTTTATATTTTGTTTGTATCAGTGAGTTTGGTTTGCAAATCGCCAAAGATTCACTCGAATTTTTATGATGTGTCTAAGATGCTTAGGTTTTTCAACAAGCTTCTTTACTAATTTATGTATTTCGTGAATGCAAGCTCAATCCAATCTAAACTTCTTCAACCCATAACTTCTTTAAAGAATTAAAGCATAAATCAAGTAAATGAATCCTGTTAGCTTGATCATAAACTTTATTAGAAAGATGGAAACTTCTTTCATACAATTTTTTAAGCCCCCGTTTCGGCTAATTTACAAAAGCTCATATGTTAGTATAGTGAGATTTGCTATCGTTCTTGCAAAAAAAATACTCTAGGACATCTTCCTGAAGAAGAAACTTATTTAGGAAAAGGAAAACTTTGATTATCTAACATTGGACTCTTAAAATAATTTTAAAATAAATGAGTTACAATTAGTCATTGTACCAGACTGTAATGATATTAACACTCAACTTTCAAAATAGAATGTGAAAGCAAAAAGCAAAAAGAAACATTTTCCTGAACATTACTTCTTGCATTACCATTAGATGTTTATTTACTGAATGCCAAAAAAATTCGATGGACTGGTGAGATATGTCTTCTTTTTCATAGAGATAGGAATATGCCACATATCAATAGTTAATCAAGAGAAACAAAAGTAGGGTGTCAAACAAGTGAGCTATTTAAACTACTCCTGGGTCCAATTCCCTATTGTGTTTGAAATTTCTAAAAACCCTATTTTAAAGAATTTTTTTTAATTATAAAGAGGGAAAATTAAATATATATATATAAACTTTATAGATGATGTTTATTTCTTAAAGGTGATGAGATTATATATAATTACAAGATAAATATTATTTTCCAGCTTTTTTAAATGTGTTAATTATTTTGAATTTATAAATTTGATGTATGTTTCATCGCGTATTTCACAAATTTCAATATATTACAACTGTATTATTGTAAAATATTAGTAAGTTATAATTAATTACAAAAAAGTTACAAAACATAACAAAAAATCATCAGTTTTCTAAATTGCAACCAGAAGAGGAAAATACAATTTTTTTTATTTAATTGTTATTATTTTACTTTTAAATTATGTAGTTAGGATGCAACTTTTTTAGAGTATTCTGATCCAAAAAAATATTTTTGTTTCCCCAAGTAAGCTATGGTTAGTTAACATCGGCCCAGAATTGCAAAAGTTGTGCTGATTAGACCTTCTGGTCAGGTTCTACATATAATTTTGATAGGAATCAGGTCTAGTAATCTAAGTGACTAAATAATTTGACGGTATAATTCAAAGTATTTCTCAAACCAATTCGGAATACTTGTGATCTGGTGAATGTTGCACTTTTATTGTGGAATATTCCCTTATTATTGGAAACAATGATTAATTTGATTTTTGAAACTTTTTCAGTGTACGAATAACACTGTCTATGAAAATCTTCTTACTTACTTCATTTTTTAAATACTTAAAATTGTCTAATAAATTGAAAAATATCTAAAGCCTTATCCATACAACAAGCAAAGTTGCTAATTTTTAATTAATAGATTTTGAGCTACACTCGGTTCATCTAAAAGGTAATGTTTCAATAATAATAGCAAAAACTCATGATATGTTATTAAAATAAGGCATGGAATTTTAAAACTTAAAAACGCTGCATATTAGCCAGTAATTTTTCAGGAAATTTTATCTTTATGTCTGCATTTTTCTTTCATTAAAATTTGCAAATGATCCATTCCTAAACCAGTAGATAAAAATGCAGTGATTATGTGATAATAACATATCCTGAAGGAGATTTTATATTTACATTAAATTGAGGATATAAAAAACAGTATTTTTTCAAGACTTTTTTCTCAGTTATCCTGATCTTTTTGAATATATTTCACGCGCTCAAAAAATGCTAATGATACACTTGAATTATTTTTGGCGTTTGTGTTATGTATCATTATCATAAAATATTGATAAGCTAAATATCTTACAATATTTGGAAGCTAACTCAGGACAAAGAAATATATTTTAACAAAACAAATTTAAGCTTAAAAATTTGCCGATTTATTATTCTAATTTATACAACACTTGCCTTAGAGAGTTAAATATGCATGGCCTAAGGTAAGGTAGGCTGTTAAAAAATATTTTTTTAAATAAATATTTAATTCAACATCATTATTTTAAATTAAATAATTATAATGAACTGTCCTCACAACAAGGATTGTGTTTGACAGTTCTCCTTTGTATGAAAATTTTAATATTTTTTCCTTTTATATGTATTTTTAAATTTTATATTTTTGTGACACAATGGCCGGAAGGATTTGTTTCGTACCACAATTTCCTTTTGTATTCTTCTCTTTATATACAGAACGATAAATTTGTGTTTCAATAGAGGAATAAAAGTATGTTTCAAATGTTTTGAATTTGAAAAGAATTCTTATAAAAATAAGAAATCTTAAGTTACTCTGCATTATTTGAAGTTTCCTTTTAAAAGATAAATATTAACTGTTTTTTCACTTATTATAGATTGTTCAAAAGACAGAATAAATTATGTAAAAGAACACCTGGGGAGAGTTTATCTTATGTTTTCCTATACATTTTCATAAATAAAAATCCCTGAAAATAGTTTTACGAGTAACTAGAGGAAAAATTCAAATTACCCATGGTTAAACTGTTGAATATTCTAATTAGTTGAAAGAAAGTACTTGGAGCTTTTCATTCCTTAAGTTGTTGTTAAAAAGATAATTTGACATGCATCAAAATAAAATATTTCAATAAATATTTAAAATATTTCGAGACTAACATTATTTTTACAAAAATATATTAACTATTTTCCTTCTATTCGAATATACAATAAAGTTTTAATTATAATTTTTGAAAGAACTATTCCAAAAAAAATCATATAAAAATGCAATCAAAAATTATAATTATAATAATTAAAAATTTGAATTATTGCAACCATGAGTATAATCTCCCTCAGATTGAAAACATTATACATGACAACATTTATCAAATATTATTTTGTTAAATGTAAAACTTAGCCGCCCATCCGGTATAGTGGTCAGTGAAGCTGTCTGCGGTGCCGTAGGGACTGGGTTTGAATCCCGGGGAAGGCATGGATGTTTGTGTTGTAATCCTTTCTTCTGTCTGTGTTGTATGCCCTCGTGTTACACGCGTGGTGCACGGGGTTTATAAATGTTAAAAAAAATGTAAAACTTCATTGAAATTTACAAGGGGTGATCAAATGAAAAGGTGCGAAACGACATAAAAATGAAACAGTTAAACATTTGCATATTCCGCCAAGGGAGAATGTAGCGAGACATCTCGGGATGCCATTGGAGACTCTGACTGGGATCGGATCATGCGCGGGTGCCCGCATGCGCAGGAGAGAGCAAAGGCTCTTATAAAAAGCGGCGTCCAAATGATGCGAGCACAGAATTACTCGAGCACAGAAAAAGCATAAACTCCGATGTGTACTGTGATACACTCCGACGCCTACGCAGGTCCCTCAAGAACAAAAGACCGGGGCTGCTCACGGAGGGTGTGGTTCTGCTCCATGATAACGCGCGTCCACACGTCTCCAGAGTCACACAAATGGAACTGGACAAGTTCCAATGGGAGACGTTGGACCATCCGTCCTACAGTCCGGACATGTCACCCTGCGATTCCCATGTGTTTGGTCCACTGAAGAAACACCTGAAAGGAAAGCGCTTCAACTCGGACGACGTATTCAAGGACACTATGAAGGACTGGGTCTCGTCACAGCCACAGGAATTCTGGGAACAAGGAATCCTGCGGCTTGTTCATCAGTGGGATCGTTGTGCTCAGGCCTATGGTGTATATTTTGAATAAAGTCTATATTTGTACCCACCGTGTCGTTTCGTACCTTTTCATTTGATCCCCCCTTGTACATTTAATCAATCTTTCTTAAGTGCTATACTTTTGCTTTAAATTTCCTATAAAACAATGACTTTTCTGAAACGATCATCAAGTTAGCCATAACAAATCACAATAAGAGTATTGTAATAATATAACACATTAAGATTTCAACTTCATCGAATATTATAAAATTAGATATTTGCCCTAACAAGAAAAAAATCTTTTGAATTCCATTATTATTATACAGAGATAAATGATTAAGGGGACATGGTACGATTTACACAAACATTTTAATTGAAGGGCTTTCAAAATTTTTTTGGTTGCCTCCTATGTGTGTATAGTATGTAAAACTAATTTTGCCCTGCAAAGTTCATAAAAGACTAACCATTTAATTTTTTCAGGAAAAAACTTAAAAGTTGTGAATTGATTTTAAAATGCTACTCCTACTAGAAAAATGTACGTGCACACATAAATTTAAATTACAAGAACGTCAAACTATATATAACAAAAGTTGATATGTGTTTTGCAATAACATGATTAGTATTTGTACAATACTTTTCTTTATGATTGCTTGTTGAAAATTCCTTCAAAAATGCATAAATTCTGAGTTAAATTATTTTTGAAAAAATAAGTGTTGCTTTAATTCAAAAATTATTGCCAACTTTTGTTACAAGTACTTTTTGCAATATGGAAAAAATCCAAAATATTAGGCGTAATAGAATAAAAGGTCTTAGCGTTTTAAATGATGAACAACTAGTTATTTTATCTTTATCTGAGATAAGTAATTTTAAAGTTTTGCTTTGTTATATGGATACGAATAAAAACGAACGAAAAAGCTATAATGATTCTGCGTTGTTTTTTTTAAGTTAAGAGCTTTCAAATTTTAAGAGGTAGTAGAGAAGCAAATCAAATTGATTTTTTGACCGATTTTATTGAATTTAATCGTATTGTGTCCCCTTTTAACTTACACTTACCCTGAACAAACATTTTCTGTACTTTACAGTTTTCAATACAACAGTTACATAACAACTCAAATTGAGTGGAAATAATCAGATGGCTGTGCTACCCCAGTGGTCTTTCTCACAAACTGGCAGCAGCTATTGCTTATGCCAGTTTTCCTCAAACTCTCAATATTATGACCCATTTTTCAACTACAATTTTCATCGCCAGCCTCCCCCCCCCTTCTATACAAAAGCAATGTATCGAATATGATGATTATGTACTTTGATGCTAAAGCTACAATACGACCTTAGCTATAAAAAGTACAAATAATCAAGATAAGTAAAGCTGTATATGTTTGTTTTAAGTCATATCTATATTAAGTAAGTTACTTTTAAGTGACAGATATTTTAAGTAAATTACTTTTAAGTGATTGATATTTTAAGTAAGTTATACTTTTAAGTAATAAATATTTTAAGTAAGTTATACTTTTAAGTAAAAGTATATTTTTTAAGTAAGTTTCTTTAAAGTGATAGATATTTTAAGTAATTTACTCTTAAGTAATAGATATTTTAAGTAATTTACTCTTAAGTAATAGAATATTTTGTGTTCCTTTACACCTGTGTATTTTTCTTTCTAATTTTGAGATCGGAACGGATTGTAAAATTACTTTTAATTAAATTTAGCATTTATTTACTCAATTAACTGTTTTTAAAAATGCAAATGTGATTAGAAAAAATAGTCTAGTCTGTGTTGCTGTCAATCTTATATCCATCACAACTGGCATGTTCTGTCATGTGGTTGGGGGAAGGGGAAGAGACCATGAGAGGGCCTGAACACCCCAGGTTTTTCCTCAAAATTGGAGTGGAAACGAGTTAAATCATACTGCAAACTGTATGATGCCCAAACCTATGAATATCGATAGGTGTACAATTTAGCCCTTTGCCATGATGAATTTCGTAGACCTTGATCTGACCTTTGCTGATCAGGTAGCATCAGGAACAGCAATAACAACAAATGGAATTCTTGCGGGTACTTATGCTACAACCTCAACAACTTATCAAAAGTCTGCGCAAAAGGTTTTTAAATTCTGCACTTTGTTCAATTCCAGTCAATCTCGGTCGAGTTGAACCTTCTCTCACCACCGAAACTATTTTGAAGGAGCATTTTGTAATTTGCGGATTGATGCAATGAACGTTGTTAAATATTTACGACATTACATTTAAACAGAAACATCAATAAATTTTAAGTCGTAAATGAACATTAGGAATTAATGAAACATCAAAAATTGTGCAGACAAGTGTGATTCTTAAAATTAAATGTAGCAGTTATTCTCAAGAATATTTCAATTTCGGATTTACGAAAGTAAATGAAGAGAAGAAAATCCCTGAGTTTTGTTTGCAGAAAAAAATATTGACAGCAGACTAAATGAAAACAGATAAACGTAAAGTGCATTTGGAAACCTTTCATGGTGAATACGTAAGCTAACACCTAGAATTCTTAGAAATAAAATTTAAATCGTATAAAAAGAAAAAAAAAACATTTAAAAAAAACTTGAAAGGCTTTACTTGCTTCTAACAAAGTATCATATAACAAGATGTAAAAAGCCTCACATCATCCGCGGAGAGCCTATTTTGCCAGATGCAATTACGTTTGGACTTAGTTTTGCTAATCAGTTGCAGTTCAAACATTTAATAAATATTACCGTTGCCGATCCAATTGATGATGTAGGCGAAGGTGTACAGCGGCTGCCTTCAGGAAATTGAGTATATTTGATTTTCTGCTGGCATTTTAGCTGGATAACTACTTTTTTCGAGCCAATAAAACTCAAATAACCAACAGCAGCATTTATTGTTGATTTAAATGATTTTATAACCGAGGCAAACACAGGACGAATAAATTGTGTGTCTCCGAATACCCAACGATACCTGGAAGACTCAATAGTATACAAGCACTTTTGAAACAAAAATCTCCACTGGGCATCTGAATGCATTGCATGATCCAAAGAAAAGCTCCGTTTTTATAAAAAATCAGTCTTTGATTGAATAGTGCTAACGAAAAAAATAGACGAGAAAAACGAGTAGTAATTTGTTCAAAATTGAGACCCCCATATTCCAGAATCTTAAAAGGACTTTGTAAAGACAATGGCATAGTACATTTTTCGTTGCTATTTTATTGCCAGGCCAGAGAGATTTCACGAGGGAATTTTTTGCAACGTGTTTGTGAATTAAAAGTTTTTAGAAGAAGAATCCAATCGGAAGCTGATAAATTTCAAAATTACTTATTTATGTGAGGGGCTTGTGAAATATATTCCAGATATTAACTATCTTGAAGCTAAAACTGAAAGGAATAAATATATATTTGTTAGACATGGATGATAAAATTAATGCGTTCTGTAAAAAATTGGAATTATGCAGCAGAAATAATTAAAGCAAGGGTAATTTAGAAATCCTTGAAACGTGGATAAGCGTGTTAAAAGTTGCAAGGCAGCAGAACATGTGGAAGTTGTTTTTAAGTTCATTTAAACCCATTTAGAGATACTGGAAAATAATTTTAAAAAACATTTTATTTTCAAGACAACTGTAACTTGATAGCAAGTTATGAGTTGGTAAGGGGTGCATTTCAAAATAATCCAGAATGACTTTTAACTGTAGAAGAAATAATCCTAGGTTTCACTTCAAGTGTCAAAATCAAAAAGCAATTTAGTGTAAAAAATCACTATTTGACTTGGGTCAAGTTTGGCTGATGGATTTTCTGCAATTAAAATAAAATAATAATACCATCTCTACACTTATTTTCCGTGTGGCTGTTTTTCTGCGTGGCTTTACTCAACTGACCACCCTGATGAACCACTATGCTACCAACAGAGCCTTACAAACTACTGTTCAATGAACGGTGCTGTAATTAACCCACGTAATCTAGCACATCTTACCACGCCGCAGGAGTCGGCATGGCGCAAAGTCCTAGTGAACACCTTCAGGAACCTTATTGACTCAATTCCAGGACGACTCATAGCAGTTCGTTCTGCGAAAGATAATTATTCTATCTTTTGACAGATAGTCACATGGAAGTGACTAGTTCTCAGTTTAATATAGATTAATTGAAAAAAGAAATGCATGGCACCGTACTGACATATTTATAATTATATAAGAGTAAATATGTATTTTTATTTCATCATAATGAATATTTCCTGTTGCTTCCAGTAAATTATTATATATTTTTTAAAAAAATAATTTTTTATTATGTATTTTTATATGTTCGCACCCTAGATGTAAGGCTATCACGCCCCTCGGTTGGGGGATTATGCCTCTCAGTTTAAAAAGCACTGTGAATTTTATTTTGCTGCTTAGTGCCACTGAAAACCTGAGATAGTAGAGATTAATTGAAGGGCATTAAAATTAATAACTCGAAACCCTCATATTGGAGTAATGCTGAAGTTTGGTGATAGTTTAAGTTCTAACCTAAGCACCTGTCCATGAGTCAAAATTGCGAGAAACCTCTTCAACAGACTTATAGTATTTTCAAAGTGCAATCTAAATAATTAATCCCCCAATCAATCAATTTCTAGAAAATATAAGGAAATAAAATTTTGCTACCAGAAGTTAATGCAGAAATTCCATTTTAATGCAGTAATTGAAACAATTTCTTCTTCCTAACGTTTCCAATATCTTAAGGCGTATAACTGTAATTGAAAGAAAACAACTGGAGATAGAATGAATATTACTTCTCATAATTTATTTTCATTATTTGACCATTTATCTTCTACTTTTGTTATAGTCTTGAAATACATGTCATTAATATTTTAATTTGAAAAGAATTTTTTTTCCATTAATTAAAAAATAATCGAATAAATTAAACTGAAAGGAGAAAAAAAGATTTCTAACATTGGATCATGATAGGTAGATAAAATTGAAATAACTTTTCTTTTCTTTAAGATAGTATTACCAGCTACATTCGTTACCATACTACAAATGATTTCACGTTCTTTATGTAAGTGATTACAAGAACGCCTTGCGGCACATTTATCAAACTTTTTCAGACAGTTCAACACGATTTATAGAATCCTTTTTAAATGATTAAATTTATTTTCTTACTGAATGATATGCTATGCTGCAGGCGACAAACTTATTCCCCCGCCCTTTTTTCATTCTCACAGCGCTAACTTTCGAAGATCAACAACTTCGCTGAGTCTGAGGATATAATAAGTACATTAAAAAAGGATGGGATAGAACTATTTCATCGATTTTAGAAAGCGAGAGATAACTCGAACGATCATTAGTCATCGATTGCTTTCACAGACAGCTATGACTTCAATTAATGATCATCGTGATGTTGTTCCATTCGACCTCGCCCTCATTGTGATTCACAACTTCAATTGCAAAGCAGCTTGTCTCATTGTCTTTAACAGATGGCTCTCAGAATGTCGTTGCAAGTCTTGTAGATTGAATCTATTAAAAGGCAACTTTTATTGAAAAGTTTAGAGAAAAAGCGATTGGTGAAACGAGGATTTTGTTGACAGAGGACCAATTATTTCAGCAAATTGATATGAAGTTATAATGAGAAAAGCTTTTAAATATAAGTTAAAAATTTCGATTTAATAAATTATACTTCTACGAGAATAAGAGATTAAATATATCATAATTACTTTAAAAAGGTCTAAAAGTCATTTCATCGACAAAAGAGTTTCATATAATTTTAAAGATAATTTAATATAATTTTAATTTTAATCATTAAACTAATGCCCTTATGAATAATTTACATACTTATATATACATATATTAATCTACTTTTAACATAGTCACAATAAAAAGGGTTTAGGAAAACTACCAATGCAAATTTTCTAAGTGAGCTAAAAATAGGATTTACACCATAGCTGAATGGTCATGATCGGAATTTCATGGATAACGTTTGTCTATTCCGAGCATTGGCACAGTCTTTGTACCAGTGAAGACCCTCGTCATATTTAAAGACCTGATATACTTTTAAATTTTTCAAGACCAAAAATCTTCGTATTGGTGCCGTGTTGAAGTTTGAAAAAAAGTTTGCCACACCTCAGTTGTTGTCTTCGTCAGTTGAATGTTATGCAAAATTATGCGGTATGTTACTAATAAATACCGTTTTATATATACGATGTTAATAAGCATTAATTATTGAGTATTAAATAGCAAGCTCGTTGTTTTTAAATGCGCGTAACAAGTTTTAGTATGTATTTACAATATTTATCAAATTTTGCAAAATTTGGCGCCTATTAATTTTTATTCAATTTTACTGCATTCTGAAAGAGATAGACTGATCAATCAAAACTACTCAAAACTTATTAATATATAAATAAGATTTATTTTTATAACCACTTTTTCTTGTACATATATGCAATCTAAAAATCCTTACGCAACAAGAGAGCTTAAGTATGTTATCTATGTAGTTTATTTCCTTCCTTAATAAGCTGGGCTTAAGATAGCTATATTAGCCTACTTATTTGCAGATCATTACTCTTAATGACAAGCTCATTGTCTGATGGCATAAGAATTAAGGGCCACTGTTAACAAATTCCTTAAGTAGCTTAGTTTTGCATTTAGCTTACTTATGCATAAAATAATTAACTGGTGCTTAAGTAAAGATCCACTTTTAGGGGGAAAAAATACTTGCATCAGTCTCCAGATTTTTCTATATTTTCTGGCCATTTTTATTTTTTTAAGGGCATTGCATATTAATAATAAGAACTACAGAAATAACAACAAAAATGCAAATATTAAATATTTAGATTAAGTACCATGCCCATCAACTAAACTTTTTTGCATAAAACTATAGTATATATATTTATATTCGGACAGCCTACAGTTTTGAATTTTCTACTATATAGTTTAACTTGAATATGTCTAGAAATTTATTAAAATATTTGTATTTAAATTTGGTAAAAATAAATAAATAAATAATAAAAAGATCAATAGTTTCAATATTTTAAAATGTATCCAAATTTTAGCAAATAATATTTAATTACATACTACAAATATTATATGTATCATAAATTAGTTCAGATGTGTATTAAAATATAATGTGTGTACATTAAAAATAGAGACCCTAATGTCTTTGTACTAAATATTGTATACATATTTTTTAAATTACTCTTTAGTATACATTATGCAAACTATGCTGTCTCGAAAGGGTGAGAGTCAACATAAAAATAGATGACATCTGCCAATGTTAACTGTATTGCAATTCATAGAAAATAGATAAATACATAAAAAGTATACGAATTTCATAAAAAAAAATTAATTGGATTTTGGCAAAACAACATTCACAAATCTAAAAGTAAGATAATATTTATAATGGTTTTTATATCATTGTCGCATATGATGTAGCATGTTCATATAATTGTCGCATGTGGTAAAAATTCCTCTTAAAGTAGTAACTCCAACAATTAATAATGAATTTGTTTTGGGTTAAAAGTGAGAAGAAATTATACTATACAGCTTTTAACATAATACTATTTTAATTATTTTAGGTATTACAGTTGGTATTCTTCTTGTATTTTATATTGTGTGTGCGTTTATGGTCCCTCTAAAACAAATTTAATTATTCCATGTTATTATTTCAAGAACACATTCAGTGTTAACATGATAAAGAATCAAGCATCTCTTAAATTCCATGTATATATGGTATACATTTGTTTTTAAGCAGAAATATTTTATTAATGGTTCTCAATTTTTCAGTGTTTTGCACAAGGAATTATTATCATTTAAATGTCACAAAGGAAAGAATAATTTAACGTAGAATAATTGAGTAATTTGCTTAAAGGAATGAAACACAAATACAAAGATTAAAATAAACAACTTTAGAAAAAAATCCAATATATATTTATTGACAGAGTTAATTGTTTAGACTAAAATTAGAACACAGAATATATATGATGTCATTTCCATGTTCAGGTACATGCACATTCTTTTCTTAAAAACACATATTTTTTATGGTTAAATATTGCTCATTTTTACTTGTAATAAAAGTGCTTAACTATCCACAAAAAATAAATAAATATAAAAAAGTAAGTAATTAAATAAATTGAGGAATTTGCATTATTGAAATTTAGTTTATGGATAAATTTTTCTATAATAACTGACTTGTATCACTTTGACTTTAAAGAAATTTTAATTCCCCCTTTCTTTTTAAATTTTGCCTCTCTGTATGATTGTTTTATTGTATTTCAAGTTTATTTGAAGAGAAATTATGGGAGTCTTGGAATGTTTTTTGATTTCTTGTTGTCGCAATGTGTTTGTTTCAGCTTTACCAAACCTGCTCTTCATATTTCATTCCTAGCAAATATTGTACATGTACGTATGAGTTATGGTTACTCAGATGTTTTGTTAGGTTTTCATTCGTTCAAATGATTTTCAACGAATAAAATTTAACATGTCTGATAAGGGATGACTTAATACTGGAGAAATAATTGTTCACCAACTTCTAATATATTTCTCCGGTAACTAATCAGAACATGGAGAAATATTAGATATGCATGATAAAAATGGTGTTTATTTTATATTATTTTCATTGGAATATGAAGAAGACAATAAAAGTGTAAATTCTGAAAATCAAAATGAATTGGCGTCTCCTGTTGACTCGCAATGGGAATAATGTGCTTTTGGAACAGCAACCAGTGGATGATCAATCCAAAATATTTGATGACGTCAGAGCAGTCCACCTATTTATGCAAAAAAGAAAAGAAAATAGTATCGTTCTTATAAATGATCGATAGTATTTTAAAGGCAGATCAACTTTTAATCAGGTAACAAAATACAAAAAAAAAAATAAAAGCTCATCAAACAATAGGGAAAGGAACCCAATCCCTTTCAGAAAAGGAATTGTACCTTTAAATTTCGATTTTTAATTCGATAGGAATATCAGGAGCTAAGATGCTAAAGCTCCATTGATGATGTGGTCTACTACAAATGATGTAAATTCTTGTAGAGAAATCATATGTGGGGATAAGTATTGAAAATATCAAATTTTAAGATTTGAGATTAAGTCAGCGCCTCATAATGGAGCAAAACAAGATAAATTTGTAATGAATTTTTAAGTAGGAGAATATAATAATCAATAAACAATTATTTGCTAGTAAGACTCGTCATGATCTACATGGCTGTGGAACATACTGTGAATGGATGAGTCCTACTTCCATCTAAATAGACAAGTGAGTAGCCATAGGTTTCGCATCTGGGCGACGGAAAACAGCCCACACGGAACATGCCAAATGTTTGCATGATTCATAAGCAACCGTATGGTGCGGGTTCACTGCTTCATTCATTCTCGGACCCTATTTTTTGTACGAGTGATGACTAAGAGACATACCACCTGCTTTGTTAACGAGGAACGATATTGTTAGATGTTATATACCTATGTAATTCCTACTCTCCAGCAACGAGGTTTCCTACAAAAAAACCATACTCATGCACGATGGAGCCTAACCTCACATCGCGAGTTCAATCCAAGAGTTGTCAAGACAGGCATTTACTGATCTGTGTGCTCTGCCGATCTTTCCCAACAGCTTGACTTCCACTATCACCCAATCTCAAACCTTGGGCCTTCTGGTTATGAGGCTTTTTGAAAGGTAACGTTTACCTTAAGAATTTGACAAACACGTTGGATATCAAGAACAGCATTCGCCGACATATTAGCAACACCCATGTTCACTCTCTCCATTCAGCGACAGAAAGCTTGATTTTCATAATATAGCGAATTTTCGAATATGATGGTTCACATATTAAACATGTTTTAAAGCACTGATTTGCATGCTACGTACAGTATTTCATTAAGAAGAGTGCATTAATTTTACTAATTTGAGGTGCAACATTGTAATTGTGTGTTTCCCTCATTGCATTTTTTGTGTAAGACCACTCATTAAGACCTTCACCGTATTTTGATCTCAGTTTTTCCTTTATTTTCATGATAACTCGCAGCGCCATCTAGAGTCTGTTTTTAAACTAATTTTTTTTTTCAAAAATCTCGAGTGCATCATCTAAAATGTCTGTTGCCAAATAAATTTATCTTCGTACTAGCAGGACGGCCTTCCAAGGCTCTCTGAGTAGTGTAAGTTTAATTTCGCTATAACCCACTATATATATTCGCTATACCGCTATATATATGTGTGTGTGTTCCTTTTACTTTTATGTCATCTGGCAAAATTATTCCGTATTTAACGATGCAATATTTTTTGTGCGTACCATGTATTCTTACAAAAAGATTATTAATCTACATATATTACACGAATTCTTTTGTTTAATCTCGACTAGAGTGTCAAAATGACATACTACCAGCGTTTTAGGTGGTAGGTGGATTTCCAGAATTCTAGAGCTAACATTATATAAAAATTTCAAGACAGTTTATGAAAAAAAAATGACAACAGTTATTAATTTAGAAAATATTTGCATACTTTCAAGATAGAAATGCTCTTCAAATTACACTTGTCTTGTTTTAAAATACAAGAAAAAGGAATATACTTGCTTTGGCCTTATTTTAATACAGAAAAGTTACATTATTTTTGACTTTTTTTTTCGTTACTTACGAGGGATATGAATAACCAGTGAAACTTTAATATAATATTTAATCAAAAGGTTAGACAAAAATAACCCTTATTAAAGTGAAAGAAAATTCTAAAAAATACAGTATCTAATCTTATGCAATTCAAGCTGTTTTTGATGTTTCCCTTTGTTTTCCTAATAAAAATGTTGACTTGTATTTGTTAGGATATGATCAAAAAGTTCATTACTTCTTTTTTTCTTCTTTTTTTAGAAAAAAAAGGAGGACGGTTATATTGAGTTACAGAGATAATAAATGTTTCGCTTTAGCTTTCGAAACCTCATTACAGATATTAATTTTAGATATTATTGGCTATAATTCAAATAATCTTCTGTTTAGTACGAGCTAATGCCATGTAATCTTTCAGAAATGATCTTATTGTTAACGACGCGAAACAACCAAGAGAATCACCTGCGCTTGGTACGTAAAGAGATTAGTGGTTGATCCACGTATGCAAGTAAAGGAGATACTAGAGATTTTTTTCCTTTCTTTCCTAAGAATGTTATGATATTTAATCATCTTCAAAGGAGGGAAATGGGTTTAATATTTTTATTCGTAGCAAAACGAGAAGGCAAATTTTTGATGTGTACATATATATTTTATAAAGAAGTTTCCAGTAGAGATAAAGAAGTGGAATATTATATAGCGTTCCCTTAGTCTCTCTTAGAAACATTTCGAAAATCGAAATATTTTTTTTAATTATTAAGATTTAAATTAAAAAGATAAATGATTAAGCTATGTAGTTTAAGAAGATCTATAATTTTTTGAGTTTATATTTAATTTATTCTTAGTTAAAAAATTCTGAAATAAAGTTTACGAAAATCATATTCTAGCCTATTACAAAACAAAAGGTATTAACTTTTGTGAATATATTATTATATAATATTATAGTGTTTTAATAATTTTCCATACGTTGTCTGAGATTGGTCTTTTGGGAAACCGCCTTTTATAAAATTATAATTATTTATTCTCTACAATTGTTGTTGCTTATATTGCCAGATTTTTAAGCAACATATTTTGAGTTAAATAACAAATACATTTTTTAATTGCCTTACGTACTAATTTAATTAATTACAAAACACATCTCCCTATAGTTAAACGAAATAAAATAAAATTAAGTAAAATGCGTTAGTGAATTTTTAGAATAAAAACTAATAATTGTTTTAATATTAAATTTAGTTATTGGATAATAACTGAATCAAACTATTACAATACAGATACATATTTTAAAATTGTTTTCACTTCGAGGAAAAAGTAGTTATAACGTATAAACAATTCTCAGATTCAGAATAAATGCTGTATATAAATTCATAAAAGAGATGTTTTATTTAGTTATTAAAAGATAAATACTAAAAGTAAGAATTCTCTTTGGTGGAATGGTCTTTAAAGTAATGAATTGAATAAGAAGAAATTTTATAATTTTTAAAAAAAGATTTTTAAAAAAAATTACTACTATAAAATTTAATTCATAAATTTGTAATTTACTTTTCACAGAACTTTGCATCTATTATACTTAGCTAAATATGAAATTATTATAATTTAAACTATTTTCCACCGGATATTGCAACTGCTCATATGAATTATCTTTATTTACTTTTTTATCATATTGGATGGACATTTCATTTCTTTCCTTTTTATTTGGACTTCTATTAAGAATTTTTCTGTTTATACTATGATAGGTTAGATTGACTTACACTTAATGAAATTTTAAGATGAAACAATTGGAAAGTTAATTTGAAAAAAAATATTAAAGTTTTATGTATAAGAATTATTTAGAATTCTGCTTTAGAAGAAATAAAGCTATAAGTTATAATGTGATAAACATCAGATTAGGAGTGTTTTTAATTAGTTTTCTAAATATTCATATACCTACGAATAGATTAATTATTATAAAGTTCCGATTAACTATTACATAACCATACCATTTGGTACAGATTTTGATTTCACAGTTCATTTTTGTGATTGAGTTATAGAGGTATCCTTCTTTACGATAAGAAAGAAAATTGAGATAGATATTTAAGATAAGTTTATTAAGGCCTTGATTCTAAAAATTGGAAATGTCTTGTTTTTGTGAAAGAAAAATGCAGAAACAAACACTTACTTAATCACAAGTTGCGATTATTTAACAAAAAGAGGATGTTTCGAATAGGCAGCAGTTTTTAAATTATATGATAGTCTGTATCACAGAAAACAAGTCAAAGTTTTTTTGTTTTTTTTTTTACTTTTATTTGTATTCTTAAAGTTAAAAACAAGCCAACAATAAAAGGAAAAAAAATGTTTTTTGAATTATTCAATTAAGCCAATGATGCCCGTTTTCCCTACTGACCCATTACGTTGAAATCAGTGATCCCTCCTATTCTCACAAACATTCAAAATGTTCATCGGATCACTGTCCAAGTGAAATAAACAAATGAAAAAGTAAAAGAAACGATTCACAAAGCTAACATTTTACTTTTTATTTCCCTTACTCTATTTTTTATTAATTTTCTTTGGAGTATTCAGAAAAGTTGAAAGTTTGTAAGAATTAAGTTTTAGAAATCAGGTTTGGGAATAGATATTGTGTAAAAACTTTAAACCATCATCCTGAACATGAGCATTAAAAATTATGTCTTAAAGTGGATGGGAATTTATTTCTTTTTAAAATAAATTTTGGTTTATCCTTGGGTTCCAGTAACTTGTCTAAGTAACGCTGTCGGTAAGTACTCCTTACCTATAAGGACTTAAGAGATTATTTGTGCTAATTAAGGCATATAAACACGTCTCAATGTCGATACTTATTTTCCATAATAAATTACACAACAGATAGTTTTTTTTAAACTCAGTGTAAGTGATCCCGAATGCTGTACAGAACCACTTTAAAAAACAAGTAAATTCTATAATAAACACTCATGTCCATAAATTAAGGATAATTCAGAATCACACAGAAACTGAACTCTAAAATAAAAATTTCACCTGTAGAATTATCACACAAATCTTGAAGAAGAATATGCAAATTACAGGAAACCACCAGATAGCACGGATAGTACGTCACAATGACGAGAGTGTAAGAGAGGGGTATATAAGGAATGGTGGCAAAGAATTAAAATTGTTCAAAAGCGCTTTAAAAACCTTTCAGTGCAATTTACCGCATATTTATGACACAAAGAAAGCATTTGCATGATTTTTTACGCGGTAGAATTATCGGAAGACTGGAATGTGGACGTACCGAGCTGGAAGTATCCGATGAACTTGGAATTGCCCAGAGTGTCATCTCCAGGCTTTGGCAAAGATTCCAAGATGATGGTAACGTGAGTAGATGTTACAGCACAGGTCGCCCCCCGAGTTGAAACGCCGAATGAGGACCGGTATTTGACAGTTACTGCCAAAAGAAACAGACGGAACACAGCATCAGACCTATCTCGTCAGCTCTCTTTAGTTACCGGTACGACAGTTTCAAGGCAAACCGTGTACAGACGCTTAGGGCACATTGGTCTATACGCTCGTAGGCCTGTCAGATGTGTTCCCCTTACCGCAAATCACTGTCGCCTGCGATTAACCTGGAATAGAGAGCATACATTATGGACACCGCGACAGTGGTCTTGTGTGATGTTTTCCGACGAGTCCAGGTTTAGTTTGCAGTCTGATTCTCACCGTACTTTCATATGGAGAGCGCCAGGAACCCGTTACCACCAAGAGAACACCATTAAACGACACCGATACGGTGGTGCAGGATGGCTCGTTTGGGGAGGAATTATTCTTGGTTCCAGAACTGACCTGCATGTTCAGAGTGTAACGATGACAGGCCACATCTATCGGGATGTCATTCTGGAACAACATGTACGTTTGTTTCGGGGTGCCATGGGTGCTGAATTTCTGTTTATGGATGACAACGCCCGTCCTCACCGTGCAAGCATTGTAGACGAATGCCTTCAATCGGAGGATATCACCCGTATGGATTGATCAGCAAACTCACTGCTGTATGATATGCTTGGCCGACGAATTGCAGCCTGGTCAACCCCCTCCCACCTGTCTACCGGAACACCGGAGGGCAATGCTTGATTAGTGGTGTAATATTCCCCAAGATCAGATTTATAATTTGATACTCAGCATGCGTAGGCGTTGTAAGGCCTGTATTGCATCGTCCGGGAGACATACTCTGTATTAACCATCATACTAACCATGTTATACTGTTTTTGTAAATAGGTTTTTTTTTTAAATTTGCTCCAGGGATAAAAATTGCAGTTTTTATTAATTATGTCAAACATATAGCATCTTTTTTGCTCTTTACCTTTTGTTTAATAAATAGACTT
>BMAO01039667.1:0-44419 GCA_019973975.1 Trichonephila clavata
CCTTATATCTATACAAATAATAAAATTGAAGTGTCTGTTTGTAATTTCAAATTAGCAGCTTTTTACTTAATGCACTAAAAGTATATACGGTACTCATAACAAAAAACCAATTTTTAAAATTTTTGTCTGTCTGTCTGTCTGTCTGTTTGTTCCGGCTAATCTCGGAAACGGCTGGTGCGATTTTAAAAATTCTTTCACTAATGGAAAGCTACATTAATGGGAGTAACATAGGCTATATTTTATTCCCGTATTCTTACGGGAACGGAAACTATACGGGTGAACATCAAACTGAATGCCAAGATGAACGCCAAATTGAGCGCCAAGCTGAGCTAATGAAGTCGTTGTTTTGGTTACTGGCGACCGATGCTCTTCATGAGACATAACAGTGTTACGCGCACATCATAATTCGCTGACACGTGCCATAATTTTTTTTTATGATAGTTATCTCACTGTTCAGTTAAGTAGAGCATCGGCTGTTTCGGATGCACTTTTAAAAATAATAAATCAAGGCTTCATAAGCCAAAAGCAATGCAAGAAACAAAAAATTGATAAATTTTAATCCTTTCTCTTTTTTTTATTTACATTTTTAGTCACATTTAAAGAATAGTTATTATTTGCTTAATATTTATATTGTAATCGAAGAATAATAATTTTCAAGGTATCTTTCATTTTTTTACCTCTCTGTTTTTCTTAATTCAAATTGTTCTTAATTTCTTAATTGTGAGTTTTTTTCATTCGTTATATTTAAGCTGTTTTAAACTTTAACAGCTGAAGTTTAAGTATAATAATTAGAAATCAATGTTAAACATTGATAAGAAACAAAAAAATTGATAAGTTTTACGGTTAGTTTTAATCCTTTCTTTTTTTTTTATTTACATTTTTAGTCACATTTAAACAATAGTTATTATAATCCCAATCTATATCTATACAAATAAATAAAATTGAAGTGTCTGTTTGTAATTTCAAATTAGCAGCAATTGTTTGCGGGGGTTTAAGGGGCGTTAGAAATTCCGATTTTTAAGTTATTAGACGTACAGTCTTGAAACTTAGTAAGTAGATTCCTCTCATAGGGTAGAGATACGCTACAAAATGGGTTTCGTGAAAATTGCCCTCAAGTGGCGTTGCGGGACTTAAGGGGCGTTATAGATAATTATTTCCATTTTTAAACTATTAGACGCACAGTCTTTATATTTGATAAGTAGATTTCTTTTATAGAGTAGAGATCAACTATAAGAAGGTTTTGTGAAAACAGACCTCTAAATGGCGTTGCGGGGGATTTAGTGGCGTACTAGATAAATATTTTCGTTTTTAAACTACTTCACCTCCCTGCTTGAAAATTGGTAGGAATGTTTCTTTCATGGAGTAAATATCCGCTACAAAACAGGTTTGGGAAATATTGACCCCCAAGTGGTGTTGCGGGGTGTTAAGGGCAGATATAAATAATTATTTCTATTTTTAAACTATTAGACGCACAGTTTGAAATCTGGTAAGCAGATTCCTCTCATAGGATAGAGATACACTACAAAATGTGTTTTGTGAAAATCGACCCCTAGGCCGCGTTGCGGGGGTTCAAGGGGCGTTATTGATAACTTTTTTTTGCATTTTTAATTTATTGGACGCACAGTCTTCAAATTTTGCTAAGCAGATTCCTTTCATAGTGTGCAATTCCCCTACAGAATTGGTTTTGTGAAAACAGACCCAGAAGTGGCGTTGCGGGGGCTCAAGTGGCGTTATAGATAATTATCCCCATTTTTAAACTATTAGACGTACAGTCTTGAAATTTGATAAGCAGATTCCTTTCGTAAAGTAGAGAACCGCTACAAAATGGGTTTCGCGAATATGAACTACTAAGTTTAATTTCGGGAGATTAAGAGGCGTAATTGATAAATATTTCCATTTTAAACTATTTGATCATCCTGCTTGAAAATTGGTAGGCATGTTCCTTTCATGGAATAGAGTTCCTCTAACTAAGAGTAAAACGAAAATTGACCCCTAAAGATGTTTGCGAGGGGTCAAGAGGAGTTACAGAAAAAAATTCCTGTTTTTAATTGTTAGACCCATATACTTGAAATTTGTTAAGCATGTTTCTTTTGTTGAATAGGGATCCACTAAGAATGTATTTTAAGCAAATCAAGTTCTGGGGGGGGGGGGTGCAGGGGGTTACTGGGACGTATTGACGAAAAAAATTACTTTTTTCGAGCTACAAGGACTATAATAATGAAATTTGGTTTGCATTTTTCTTTTGTTGAGTTGAAATCCGCTAAGAGCGGTTATTTTGGAAAACGGCTCTCAACGGGATTACGCGGATATTGATAGTAAAATTTTTTCCCCCTGTTAGATTTAGACTTGAAATTTGGCTTGCATGTTCAATTTACGGAGTAGAGATCCACCAAAAATTGGTTTTGCGGGAATCCACTTGGTTTTTGGGTTACGAAAGAGCAAACATCATTCTATGCTTCAATTTTAGAGATTTTTAGAAAACACAAATTAGATGAGTTCTGCCCTTTTTTTTTATCAACATGCGACAGTTACAGGTCTAAGTATATTTTTCAATACAATCGAATTCTTAATGCAGGACTTAGATATCAATAATTTATACATATATATAAGCCGTAAAAATTTATAAAACATCATGAAATTCCCAGCGAAGCGGGCGGGTAACAGCTAGTATATAGATAAATTGTGTAATGACGGAAAAAGTATGATAGTAAAAAAAGTGTTAAAGAAAAATTTATTTTATTCTTTTTAGCGCGTTTAAATAAAAGATTGTTTTAAAAAAGCTTTTTTACTTTTAAATTTATTTTTCACTTTTTAGTTATCACTGGACAGGTTTCTCAGTATGTTCATCTCATTCAATGCTAGGTGTTTGCCGGTTATTTTCGAACAGTTAGCTAAATGAATTCTCCCAAAAAGTGTATTAGGCTAAAAACACAAATTTTTTTAAAATCTGTAATTTTTAAGCAATTTCTTCAATCTTCGTACAGATCTTGGGTAATATTGTCCACACACGAAAAAAAAAAT
The DNA here is from genome assembly GCA_019973975.1 of Trichonephila clavata. Classification (NCBI taxonomy): domain Eukaryota; kingdom Metazoa; phylum Arthropoda; class Arachnida; order Araneae; family Nephilidae; genus Trichonephila; species Trichonephila clavata. Next base: position 3,022 of record BMAO01039667.1, read on the forward strand.
TCTTGAGATTTTCTTCATAAATGACGAAGTTATTAAATGTTTAATTAAAATTTTGAGTATTTCTTGAAAAATCGTAAAAAGAAGGTTTTTCGGCATTTAATATTTAAATGACTGATTCTAAAAGAGCAAATTATGAGCTGTTTTAGTACGGAATGTCGATTCATTTAAACAAAAAAAATTCATGTGCGTCGATTTAGACATTATTTTCATAAAAACGCATCTATTTTGAATTATTTAAAAAAAAAATAGTAAGAAATACAAATATTATTATTTCGTAAAAAACATTATACCTTATCGGGACGAAATAAATGATCTTTCCGATTCTGTAATTATTTTTTGTCTGAGTTTCATAGATTAAAGTTCAATAAATTTTTTAAAGAATTTCTACAATGCTCCCTCTCAGTTTAACTTTGCAGCGTTGAGAAAGGTATAAAATGTACCAATCTACTTGAAAAATAGCTCTACTTTTTTTTAAAATTTAAATCGAAGAAAATAGATAAAAATTTCTAAACAAATTGCATACGTTGCAGAAATTAGATTTTTACGTTGTAGAAATGTAATTATTTTTTAGACAAAGTTAATTAATACAGTCATTAGCGCAACGCTATGAAATTCCAGTTTGGCTGAAAACCGATTTTCGACGCCAACTTATGTCATTGTTGTAACAATAACATTATTACAACAATACTGACATATTGAAGTTGGCGCGCAAAACTAGTTTAACGTTTTTAAATAATATCTTTTTAATTAATTGCAATATCGGAATATAAATGGTCAAAACATGCATTGTCACCCAAACTAAATGTGTATAAAAAATTTTAGCTCAATAGGATGAAGATATCAGCTTCAAAATTGAGTTGCAAGATTCCACCCGAACAAATTACATACATACATACATACATTGTAAGTTAAATAAAAGCTTTTAATAATAAGATAGCCCTTTCTGGCGCCTGCTAAAATATGACCTCTAACCCAAAAAGTTTGACCTTCAATGAGCGCAGATACAATATATGATTTTAATCCCATAATAAAAATTTGATATCAATATAGAACTCATTTACTTTACTTTTTCAAATAATTTCCTGTCTAGCATGGAAGATATAAAGTATGTGTTTCATTATAATTTTTTACCTTCAAAATAAAGTTTGCCTTTTTTGCAAATTCAGATCTCCTAAAAGTTTAAGTTTATTAGAGAGAGAAGAAATTTTAATACCTGTATCTTTTACGTTTACCTTCAAATGCAATCCTTGAAAAAATTTATTTCATTAAATGATACGAAACTGAAACCTAACTCCCCAGATCATGCTACAACCAAAATCTTCTTCTCGAACGAATTCAATTACCGATACCCATTCATTCGATCCGAATTAAATTGCCCAACCTTTTTACCGCAGTGGTCGGGTTAACGTTTGATAATTTCACCTCTGCCTGCTAAGAAATGGGAGAGGGGGGGGGGTCATTGTTGTTTATATTTTTGATTGTTTTTATATAATAACATTAATTTAATTGTATTCAAATATTACTTCAGAAGAAAATACAGTTTTACCAAAAAATGAATATAAAGTGACTTAACATCGAATATAAAGTGATTTTCGTAAGAAGTTGCACAAATTCGAAAGAAATACTCCAAAGTAAATAAAAAAGAAACAATTTAATGTTATTTGGGCTGCCCGGTACCATTTAATCTTTGGACCTGTACCAATTCGCGTCCCAGGGATCGGGGACCACTGCTCTAAGATAATGCCCCTCAATTCTGTCAGGGTTTTCCGGCGCTTTCTTCCGTACGAAAGTGGGACACAAAGTGGTATTTTCCTTGCCTCGGTCTTAACTTGACAGAAAAATCTTTTTTTTCTTTATGATTCCAAACATTTCCGTCTAATTCTGCTCTTAGCTACTTCTTTTTTTTTTGGACCTCTCAATCTGTCTAAAAAGAAGAGTGGAAGAAATCCGTGCACTGCAAAGTGCCTTTCTATGGGTATTGTGGACCGATTCAGTCTAGAAGATAATTATAGAATCATCTGGAGGAGAAATCTAGGCCTTTTTGAGCCTAAGATAATAAAATGCCTAAGATGCAATGAAGAGGCATCCAAAAGGTGAGCAGAAAAGAGGGCAACAAGAGGAGCGTAATGTTCCTTTTTCGGATGTCAGATATAAGATGACGTCATGCGAGTGTACTCGAAGTCTTTATTTCACTAATGACCAGGCTGGACTTTTCTAGCCATTCTCCAAACTCCGACACCTTCTGTACATCAAGCCATCTATTGTGTGGCATCCGGAGGCTATGGTTTTAGTATCCTTTGGAGAGTAGGAGGAGCAGATGGTGCTCCCCTAGAAATCGCTCTGGAGAGAACAATGGCGAAGCGATAGCTTCTTTTCCGTTGGATTAATAGCAATCATTCACTGGAGAAACAAGTCGTCGTTTCAAGCTGCTTTGATTTTCAGGACAAAGTCAGTTGTTCTGCATATGCCAGTTTCCAAACTGGATGAGATGCGAAGAATTCATCTCTCGGGTCTTTTTGTTCATTTGAAAGGATATGAAAGTGGAAAGTTTTCCCATTTTTACGTTCTGTTCTTGCTCTTCCTAACAAAATTCATGTTTAAAAATTATAGGATTTGGGGAACTAGCTTGACTCTTTTGCATAAGTTGTTTTTTTACGAGAGAATGGTACTGAGTTTTTTTCAATTTATTTTGCAAGCAACTCTTGTCATCTATTGACGAGACAAAGAAATATTTCTCTGTCTTCGGAATAGTACTTTTAACAGTCTGTGGTTTTGTTTTATGCATGTCTTCTCTAATTCGAAAACTAAACTAAAAGCAAAAAATAAAAGAACGGCTAGGCTTACTGAGAGGCAACTCTCTTACACTAGAATAATATGAATATTGATTTGATAGGAAAACAACTTTTCATTTATTTGTTGTTGCTTTGAGTAATCTAACCCAAGAGACAATTGAACTCTGATGCTAAATCTTCATTGGGACAACCCAAGAGACAAATGATCTATTATCCTGGTTCCTCAATGGGACGAGTGTTTCGGAACCAGAAGACAGAGGGGAGGATGAAAAAATATACTTATCCACCAGATGACGCTGCTTCCCCCAGGAGGTATATGGTTGTCATTCGGACTAAGACCACGATGTGGGATGCCCGACCTTTGCGAGTAGGTGAAAACGTAAATAGTTATAAATAGTCAATTAGTGTAATCATTAAAATATATTAACTTATCATTTCAAGAGTCCATGCTTATTTTTTTCCTGACATGCATACTCTTTTTTGATTATGAAGGACATCAGTGGTAAGCCTTACCCCTTGAACTTGTGATTTCTTACAAACCTTAGATCATTAAAATCTTTAGATCATAATAGACAAAATTTTCAATTATTTATTATTAAATGTTATTTTAGACAAACTTGCCAGAAAAACTTTAAAACAATTTGAATTAACTTTTAAGGATAATGAAGTTCCTGAATTTGACGAATTTCTTAGCTTTCTAGAACGAAGGTGTCAAACTTAAAACAATGTTAATTTCAGTTTAACAAAGCCTCATGTCGAGTGATCAAAACATTTATATGTAAAAGGAAGTAAGCCATCTAAACATCTTACGCTTGTAAAAATAAAATTTATGCATTGCATCATTGTGATAAATCTAACGAAAAGAAATTTTCGGACAGAATGAATTTGGTCAAAAGGCATTGATTACATTATATAACTGCTTAGGTGAACATCATAATTTACCAATTCACAATTCCTTGAGTTCTTGTTTAGTGTGCAAGAAACAAATGATCATACTTTCTTTCATAAGTATTCTGATGCCATGATATGCCATGTTTTGAAAGGATAGGAGTGATTCATGGTCAGCGCAGGTTATCCTAAATCAATAGATGACTCACCTTTACAAGAGAATATTAATTCTTGCATTTCATTTCTTATGAATGGAAATACCAAGAATGTTTTAATAAATACCGCTGTAGTTTGTATGTCACAAACTCGCGAGGAGAGAAAAGACAATTTAGAGGGATTTTAAATAGAGGCAGCGAAAATAATTTTCTTTTTACAGATTCTTCAAAGGTATTAGTATTAAAAATGCAAAAAATAAATGTACGAATCTGCAGATTGAATAATTCTGCTCTAAATGTTTCTGAAGGCGAAACGGCTTATCCAGCGAAAATATTAACACAGGTGTTATTGTTCCTAAAATAACAGAGGCCAATAAAAGAGGATTGATATTTAGAGAATTCAAAAATCTCCATCAATTCAAAACTTGCAGATCCAAGCTTTTTTTGTCCCCACATAAGGTCGATTTACTCCTTGAAGTACGGTATTGCTTTTATTTCTTAAAATTAGATAGAATAAAATTTTAAGTCTATTTATATTTGCAATGGAGTTGTTTCGGATATAGGGTCACAGATACTATACCAGATGACAATTCTATCTCCGTAAATCACTGCTTTTTATCAAAAAATTTAGAACCAAGCAAAACCCTAACTTCTTTTTTTGGGAAATAGAAAATATTGAACATTTTAAGACTGCAAAAATGACGAATTGAAATATTGTAACAAACAGGAAAGTTTTAAGGCATGGGCCAACTGAGTCCATGACCTCGGCCACAATAGGGCCCTCGTCTCATTTTCGACTCACTCTTAATATCATCATTCAAATAATTTCAACGGTCAAATAATCCTTCCGGTTGTATTCTTCGATAACCTGGGAATTTTGGACGAACTGGCTACATGTAATGGCCGTCGTCCATGTACGGGTCTATGCTTACCACTAAACACCATCATTACTCATTTAGTCAAAAGGCGTCAGTCGGTCAAGCCGGCATGTGCGATTGTAAATCATGTCCATTTATTTGTTTCGGGTTATTGTTTGTACGAGTATTTGACAACGTATGTTATGTACTGTTTACTTTTAAGGGTCATAGGTGGGGCCTATGTTTGTCTAGGGTCCTAGGACCTACTTTTGCGTAGGGGTACATGGTCTACTTTTAAGTAGGGACCTAGGGCTTCGAGAAGTCTTAAGACATCCCTGGTAACGAACACTTCCAGGAACGCATTACAGAAAGTTGGATGGTAGATATGTCGTTAAAACCAGAAATATCAGTAATTCTAAAGAAATCTCCTGTAGGAGACTACATCACTATAGTGAATACTTTTGGATCATGATCTGCTATGAAGGATCTTTAGACAGAATTTTTGAGGGATTGTGAATGTTTGCATCACATGCAGGAAAATGAAAGTGATGATTTAGGCGTGATTACTCTCTTCCCCATCTGTAATGACTTGAATCAGCTTATCAAAGCAATTTATTACAGAGAAAATTAACTGGAATACTTTTACAATTGTTCCGATATTGGGATCACAGTTAGTCTCTTTTACAGTAAAGAACAGTTCATCTCAAACATCCACCTTATAATGAGAATCACGTTAAGTTGACACCTTTTTATCGGTAATAGAGGCCACAGTCCTTCGGCTTCGCAGTTCGACTTTAATCGTGGGTGCCAACGCAGTGGGTTTCTCACTGCATATCGCTAGAGAGGCCTCTGATCGGTTCTCCCAGGCAAATTCTCACGCCGTGCCTTTTAAAGCCTAGGTTGCTCCTCGTTCTTCTTTTCGGCTTTCCTTTATCCCTTGTTCGTCGGCTCCTCAAAGTGTGGGAACCATCCCACGTATAATGTCGGCTCTCCTTCCCCAGACACGCCGTTGTCTTGGATGCGTGAGAAACGGAAATTCCACACAGGCCGGGGAATATGTCCACTCCCGGATTCTAAGGAATGGTCGTGGGAACAGAGGTCAGAATTCTTGACCACCCATTTAGGCCACTTTTTCCCAGCAATTAGGGAAAGGAAAGCGGGCACATCACACCATCATACAATATTTCGACGAAGTTGTCTGATAGTAAAATTAAGAGTTTTGTTGAATGCCCAAACAACTCATGGCAATTCTCTTAATGACATGTATAGGACGTATGATTCAAAGACTTCCCTTTTAGTGAGATTTCAAAAATTCATCTTCGCATTTACTTGTGACATAAAGCAAATGTTTCTCATGATCCTTCGCACATAAAGTTACAAAAGTTTTTATGGAAGGATAGTAAATCATCTCAAACCAAGGTGTACTGTTAAAAACTATCACGTATATAGTAACGTCAGTGCTTCATATCTAGTCACCAAGGCATTTTTAGCAATTTGTCTTAGATCAGTGGTTCGTAAACTTTTCGTGGCGGCCCCATATTTGTTCAAAAGATTTGTGCGACCCCATAAGCATCGCGCAAATTTTACACACATTTGGGTAATTCTTATATGTTTTATTTGCAGTAATCTACTTCCACAATAAGTTTTTACTCTTTGAATAAAAACATAATGTAACGGTAAATTATAAGTATGTGCAAAATAAATATAATAAACGGTTTTATTATAGTTTAAGTCAAAAAGTTATTCTTTTGTGTGAATTTTCTTATCTTTATTATGGCTCAGATACAATGTGTTAAACTATTTGTATATGGCGAACAAGTTATTTTATGCAAAACGTATATCAATAATCCTAAAATTTCTGACGACCCCAGGCGCAAGTCACGCAACACCAGTTGTAGTCGCGAACTCTAGTTTAAGAAACACTGCCTTAGGTGAAAAAAGGGACTTTCCTTTAGCCTGGAGTGTTATCCTGCAAGATTTTAACATGGACGACTATCTATCTGGAGCGTCAGATGCAAATGAATTCAAAATGCTAAAATCACAATTATCTCAATTCCTTCAGAGTGGTAAAATGAATTTGTCGAAATGATGTAGTAATGTCTGAGTTTAATGAGAATTATATTTTCCAATTTGACAGAAACTCGGGAAAAATAAACACCATAAAAACTTAAGGCTTGCCTTGGAATAGTTTCAACGACACATTCGCAAACAAAGTTAGTGTCAGCAAAACTCAGTTTTACAAAGAGGGATGTGTTATCTCAAACCTCTCGTTTCTATGACGCATTTGTACTAAGACCTGTTACAGTGAAATAAAAAATATTAATGCAACAGCTGTGGTTGATCAAATTAAACCAGTGCTTCTCAAACTTTAAATGCTTGCGACCCAATTTTTAATTATAATTTTCATCGCGTCCCCCTCGATACAATAACAATGTATTGAATTCGATAATAATGTACTTTGATGCTAAAAATACGATACGATTTTAATTATAAATTATACAAATTATCATGATAAGTATTAAATTTTGTATATGACAAGCAGATGGGTAAATTAACTTATATTAACATAGCCTATTAATTTAGTATTGATGAATTAAAATGATGAAATACATATTGTGCAGTACTGATATATTTATAAGTAGAGTACATCAGTGTAAATTTGTATTTTATTTATTATGTCAGAGATTTATTTTATTTTATCAATTTGTTTTATTTATTACGCGCCCCCAGGTAGGATTATCCTGCCCCCAGGGGGGCGCGCCAAACTGTTTGAGAAACGCTGAATTAAACTGGAAAGAAACTTTATCTTCAGAACTCTTCCAGTAATGAGAGATCTTTATTAATACACTGCAAAATTTAGAAGTCACCAGTGTGCCTAGATGTATTCTAGCGACTAGTGTAAAATCTATTCCAGTCAGTTGTACTTTACTTTCAGGTCAGCTGTGTCCGAAACAGGTGAAATAAAAAGTCAACTACTCTAGTAAATCACGCGTGGCACCAATGAAAATCATGACGATTCCTAGATTGGAATTGCCAGCATGTCTCCTCTTGTGCAGCTTGCTCGAATGGTCTTAGCATTTCTAAAAGAAACCATTGATTCTGTGCCACTAGGGACATACTCTTCTACCGTGTTGTTGTAGATTAACATCTCTCCACATTTGTAAAAAACATTTGTTGGTAATAGAGTTTGCCAAATACAGCAGCTGTCGAAGGACTTCCAATAGCGACACATTTCATTACAGTGCAAATTCGCAGTTGCCCTCTACTGAGGCTTGGATGCAAAGAATCTTGCAACTTGTGAACTCTGGTGAAAGGGAGAACCTTCAAACCTGAATCTTCAAACATAGATATTTTAATACAAGATGTGGAAATCCCCAGCATTTCGTTCAACGCACTCTACTGTACAAAACTAAAAACTATATCTAAAGGGGAATATAGTTTCTCTGAATTATCAAGGAATAATTAATAATTCAGATTTTTTTGAACATTTGTTTAAAACCTAATTAAAGATTTTCAAAAACTGATTCGAAAAATTAATAGCGTTTATATTTTCAGGTTTATTCACAGTTATAGATCTGAAAAGGAAGCGGTTTTTTATTGAGAAAGGATTATGCCAGGGCAGAAGGTTGATTGATTAAAATTATTCAGGCAAGATACTTTGCTGCTGAAATTGCTGCTCTGTCTAAGGAATCTTCAGTTCCTCACTCAAGTAAAATTAAATTCTTAAATCTTTTTATGGGCAAAGAATATGTAATTAGAGCAGGCAGATGATTAATTATTTTAAATTTAAATTATGACAAGCCTTCTTAAAGAGCCTTTCTAAATACTGTTCGTAAAAAATATAGACCCTTTATGGGTATAAATATTGCGCGACAAGTAGTGCATGGGCTCTCTGTGTACAGTGCTTTAAAAATAAACGTTCTATGCGATTTATGGGAGATCCTCCGCTTGAGAGAGTAATACTTGGTATTTGTTTTCCAATATAGGTCTAGATCTGTGTGAACCGCTTTTAATAACGTATGAGGGACAAAGAAAGGGCACTCTGAACAAGGTGACTATATTTGTGTGTATGGTTCCTAAGGGGTTGTGCTCTTAGAATTTGTATCTGCCTTAATCGTGACTCTAAAAAATTAGTTTGTAGTCGTGGCAGAAGTTCACCAATTTTCAGCAATAATTATACAAGCTTTGTTGGCGCTTCTGCAGAACTGTAAAAATTTCAAAAATTAGTTATTAAGTCCGAAAATATTTCCAGTTTCTTAGATTTTGAGGGTACTAAATAGAAATGTTTGCCTCCTCAAACTCCCAACTTTGGAGGCCTTTGTGAGCTAGAAGTTAAGGCTTTTAAATTTCATTTAAAATGAGTTACAGGCACACCACACGATTACGCTTGAAAAATTTCTCATATAAATTATTATCCAGACTGAATACATTCTGAACTCTCGGTCACTTTTTTTATCCACCGATACAATTTCAAAATGCTCACTCCTAGGCATTTTTTGAGAGGAACACCAATCAATTCTATTCCAGAAGAAATTCTAATAGAAATGAGGAATAATCTACTTAATAGGTGGCAAAGGTGCCAAAAACTATTTGAATAAGGCAAAAAATTCATACTAAAGCTATCTATAACAGCGCAGTAATGGCTTTTAATAGAACCAGGTATTGATAGTCCTATAGAAGGATGTAGAAATGCCAATCTGTACTGGGTTTGGGGGGGAGATTTATCAACGCTATTCCAGGCACTGGCAGAAACACGCACGTCAGACTAAAAGATAGAAAAACTATAAAGGGAGTATTTAGACGCTCAAATTCCAAAATATTTGGGCTACCTATTGTAAATAATCAATTCTCATTCGTATAATAATTATCTATTGTATTTGTGTAATGTGTCCATAATTTAATATTAAAAAAAAAACTTTTTGAGCGTGTATTTGAAATGTTTGTAAAATTTCAACGCCGGGTGGGATGTTGTTGGCGTCGGAACTCTCCCTCATGTTTATGCTGCATTCATATAATTGTAACCTCAACTATGCGCCAAAGCCCGTATAACTCACTACGTTATCATTATGAGCGGACACAATTAATGCGCTCCTAAACGCTGCGGACTTAATAAATCAATATTCAAAAAAATTCAATACAGTCTATTGCTCTTAGAATCTCATTTGAGTTCTTACTCCCACAAATTCCAAGCAGATGGCTCATTTTTGTCGTCACCAACACTCGGAAATATTTATAAAAATGCACAAATTACAATTTAAGTCCGTTTCGTGTGTTGTGAACACACATGCTACATTCCTTGAATCAGGGATATTCATGCCTTCTTACCAGGGACGTCTTAAGGCATGGGCCTCACCCTTGGAGGGGGCCTCGTTTCGCGTTCTCAACTATGTTTTAATAAGATCATGATCCGGATAATTTTAATGGTCAAATTTTTTCCCCCGTACATATCCTCCAAAAAACAGGGAATTGCAAACTGCATGTCAACAAGCAAAAGTGGTCAGACTTTATTATCATGTGATAAACGTTATCCATGTCTAGGCCTAGGCATACCTTAAAAATCATTCAACTAACTCCTTTAGACGAAATGTGGCCATCGGTCGAACCGGTTTGTGCCTAAGTTTTAGAGATTGTGCGCCATGCACATTTGTTTCATTTGGCAATGCAATCAGGGACGTAGCTACCACCGTATCGGTCATATCAATGATACGGGGCCCCCACACTTCAGGGGCCTCAAAACGCATTAGCAGAAAATCGTAAAATGTTAAGGGGCCCTAGAAAAGGGCCCCAACAAATTTTGATACAGGCTACGCCAGTGAATGCAATCTATGTACTGTCTACTTTGTAAGATCTCAGGTGGGGCCTACTTTTGCATTGGGGGCCAGGGCCTCAAAAATCTTCTCTGGACCCAGGGCCTCAAAGTGTCTTAAGACGTCCCTGCTTCTTACGATTACCGTCCTTCACTCCGCGCGTAGGCGGTGTTACATAGATTTGGATGATTTAGCCACCCTTCAATTTATGGCTATGAATACTATTTATAGAAAAGAAAAATATATTTTAATGGTTCACATGGGATTCTGTAAATATATTTCAAGGTCTGCTGAGATTGGTTGATTGATTGCTTATTTACGTCGCACTTTGATACTACGCGAAGGCAATTGACGACGGATTCGCAATTTTGTACGAGTATCTCTGTCAAGAGACTATGACAATCTATGCTGATATTCCACTCTCGAAACTTCTACAGCAAGCCAGACTTATGACAGATTTAACGTGCACACCAGTCCATTTTCCTTTACATGTGGCTTCAATGACACCCAAGACTCGAAAATGACGTCCACGAGTTTGCGACTCTGACTACTAAGACTGGATGAAAGTTCGATGTTTGTGAATACAGCTATTGGGTAGGGTATTACAGATTTGGGATAAATAGGAAAATTTGAAAAAGGCTCCAAGCGAGTGATTTAACGTGATGTTTAGGGGTACTAGTATAGTAACAAACGTTTGGTTGAAGGTAATATATCATTATAAGATCACACATACCATACACAATAAAGTTTTTTTTTAAAAAAATATTAACAAAATATTTGAGTTGATTTTAACATTACGCCAGCCGAAAATATTTTAAGGAATCTCCCTCCCCAGACAAGAGAAAGAATAACTTTTATATTATTGATACTAATAAAAGTTTTGTGAGTGATGTCGAACAAAAATGGAAAACTTAATCGAAATTTAATTCGGATTTTTTTATTTGCTTTCAATTTTGAAGCGATTTTTCATAGCTCTTGCAATTTGTCATGGCTGTTTTTTATTGCAACTTTCGCGGATCATTATATATTTTCATTATATTCATTTATTCTTTGAAGATGTGAATTATATACAATTTTTTTCGAATGAATCATCGTAAAAAGTATTCTTTCAGCAGTTTAATCTCAGTTTTGGCACGAAGGTTGTGTTTTCATTCCAGTCTTTGCCCTATTTATGTTGCTTGAGCTCATTTTTATCTTTTTCAGTAATTTTAAATTAAATTGGTATGATTTATTCGATTTAGATAGTTTTCAACTTAAATTGCAGTAAGTATTCTAACTTGTTATTTAATTTATATGCACTGTTGAAGATAGTTTGACCGAAGCTAAAAATCTTTTTATTAGAACAGAAGAGCCTTAACCTTCATGATTACTAGATCATTATTTTAATGTTCTACATTGAACGATAAAAAGCAACTTTGAAGGGAGAGAAAATGTGATCAAATTCTTCGCAGGAAAAAGACAAAAGAACAGATATCACATTTATTACAAATCTCACTAAACATTTACATAATCACATAAAGAACAATTATCTGTGAAAAATGGTGATTATACTTCAAAGTAGATATAAAATTATTAAAAAGTACGCACTCCCTCAATCGACAATCAAGGGACCACGGTTAAATCAAATTACACAAAAATACTTCACGAAAACAGCTGCAGAATAAATTGCAGATACTAGCATAGACATGCTCATTGCATATACACTAGTGTGCAAAACAAGCAACAAATGCATTTAACATAAAACCATGAAATTATTGTGAAAGGGGCTTTTTGTGACTAGTGCAGTGAAAGGACAACTCAGTAGAAAGGTGATGAATAGACAAATATCAAAGCACTATGACATCAGAAAGAAAGTCACGGCACACAAATACGTAGAATACGGACATTTAGTGCCTTTCCAAACATTCCTTGCTAGTGAAAGTGAAACCGTACGTTCATAATGGTAACAAGAAACCATCAGGACGCTTTTACACGTAGTAGAATTATCAACAAGCTTGAAGAGGAGCGTAATTCGATGAATGTTGACTAGAGATCGAAATTTACAAAAGTGTAGTGTCAAGAGCTTGGAAAACACTTTCGAAATGACAGGTAAAGCCGTAGGAAAGATTGAAGGTGGTCAGCCGAGGAGAACAAAGGCAAAAGAGATCGGAATCAGATATCCCTTAACATTGCTCAGAAGATGAATAAGGCAAATGGATGACAGGTATCACGGTTTACTGCAGCCATACGTCTGCATAAAGGTGTCCACACGCCGTTAAGAGCAGCCCATAGGCGGCACTGTATATAGTGGTGACAAGAGCATACAGACTGAAAATCAATGGAATCCCGTTCTATTTACAATGAGAGTCATTTCAGTTTGAGCAACGATTCTCAGCGCCAGTTGATATGGAAGGAGATGGGAACAGGTTGCACCCTGCTAATATCAGAGAAGACTGTTAGGAATGGTCCTGGAGTGATGGTATGGGGAAGAAATATGTTGAATGGACACGAACGAAGCTTTAAATTTTCAACAGCGGTTCACTTGCCAGAAATCGTAACTGGAAACTCCCTGCATGCAACTGCTCCGAGAGGCCGTTGGGCAAGACTATTTTTGTTTCGACTATTGATACCTGTTCACACATAGCCTTTGAAGTAGAGGAGCTTCTAGAAAGTGAGGATATGAGCAGAATAGATTGGCCAGAGTGCTCCCCCAATTTAAATTCCCTCGAACATGTATGAGATGTTTTCGTGAGACGCCAGGTAACAAGTTTATATCCTCCTTAGAACATTAGACAGCTGAAACAGATGCTTCTCGATGAGTGGCAACTCTTACCTAAAGATTTATTGGATAATTTGGTATAAAGTATGAAAAGACGGCATCACACCAATTATTGCAGTTAGAGGACAATGCCAGACAATGTATTTCACTAACGTCCTCCTGTCAATAGTCTTTTTTTTAATATTTTATTCCCCAGTGTATGCATACAATTCATTTTTTGGCTACTATGCTTTCATCACCCTTTAAATGCTACAATGTGCCTCTGTAGTGTGAATTTCCTGTCACAATCTGGAAAATTGGTTAGTTTTGCATACTAGTGTATATAATATAAATAAATAAATATATATACAATGAATATATTTCTTAAACATCAGTAGATTATAACTTTGAGGTGACTTTTTGGAGGTAAAGAAAATAAATATAGCAATTTAGAAGAAATTGATAACTGGAATCAGTGGTGTACACCAAGTTGAGGGTTCAAACCCTTCCCATATACCAAGACATTTTCAATTTCTAGCATAAAGATTACACCTCGGCATTCTTGCCTATGCCTTTCTTTATACATAAATGCAAACCTCTTCTCATATAAAAGTAGTCAGTGTACACCATTGACTGGAATGAATGATTTCTTTTCTACAGAGAGGCTGGTTAATACAGTATCACAATACAAATAACTTACAAAACAAAAAGCATCCTATTCTATATATACAAGTAACTTTGACTAATATTTTTATATACACATAATACCAATGCACATTATATATATACATATAGAAGATCACAAGAAAAAGATCCTTATACCAGGATCAAAGCTGCGATAGCTACATATTTATCACACACATATATTCTGTTGATCAGCCATTTTAAATAAGCATTATTCAAGTAATTTTATTAAATATAGCAAATTAAGAGTTTACTTATGCATTTTAATTCGATCTCGATTCATCACCGTCAGCTAGTAACTTCAAAATGTTTTTGATGTATTTTTCTTTTTTAGGGAAAAAGTGTAGAAAAAAAAAAAGCAATACAATGTGAGAAAATAAAATATGCATGAAATAAACAAAAAAATAACATTTGATTCTTGTATTTTTTGCAAAATTATATCTAGATTTGATTATATTTCAGTCTCCGGCTTATTGTTTGAAAGTTAAACATCACATTAAATTAACATCATAATTTAATCTTCTTTCATAGAATTTATATATTTAAATGTAATTTTTTACAACTTTTAATCACAGATATTGTTTTTAGAAGTTAGGATTTTTAAGGTATTATATTCTTACTCAATTTTGAGGATATATTTATGAGTACCTTAATACATAAACATCTTGAAGAAAGTTTGCACTGCTTTTACATGAAGACTACACCTATGATATATGATATATATAAATTATTTCATTTTGTAAGAGGCAAGATCTAAAAAAAAATGTGGAATAAACAAAAGATGTTTGTCACGTTGAACCATTTAATTGTAGAGTAAGCAGTTTTCTCTAATTTTAGGTTATTTACTGTTCTTGTGCAAATCATGAAACAAAAGAAGTAACAGGTAAAAAAAATAAAATCAAAATAGCTAATTCTGTGACAAGATAATTGCAAACTATTCATTCTATTTACTACCCATCCATGAAAATTTTTTAGTTACAATAAAAAAATGTACAAAGATGAGACAGTCTTTCAGAAATAAAGCTAGTTCTTTACTAAGATGTCAAACACTACACTAACAAAGAAGTCACAAGACGTGGATATATGTATTTGCTTCATAAAAGAAAAGGACAAATTCACAAAAATGATTTTAACACAAAGAATAACCAATTAATCAGCATGACTTTCTATTTTTACAAACATATAAAAATCAAACTGCAATGATTAAATACTTTATTGCACTTAGTCAAACTCAAAGTATCGATTTATTAAATGAAAGATGCAAAACTGAGATTTCAGTAAAACTCTCAGAAGATAACAAGATGTTGCTTTTAAATATATGCATATATATAAACAGTAGATAAAAGAAATTTGGCACAATTCAACCATCACAAAAACTAATTTCAAGTTTGTTATTTTCAAACTTATAGTTTACTTCAATTTCGAGTAACATAATGTAATTAAATACATTTTATACATATTAATTTACATTTTCATATAAAAATAAATAACAGGTAAAGATTTTTTTCATTTTTGATATATTTATATTAAACATAATTATTTCAAACCTTTTATAATTAATTGACGGATCACTTTGAAAGCTACCAGTGTCATTTAAACAAAAATTTCACTCTCTCACAGCAATTCTCAAAGGTCCTTCTTTCTTTACACTAATATTTATTAAATTTGGCAAAGCTCCCCATTTTTATAAGAAAATATATATTACTTGATATATTTTTGAGCCTTTCAAGGCATATTCAAAATACATTTTTTTCTTCCTTACTTATAGTGGTTTTGAAAATAATACTGCAGGAAAGAACATGATATAATTCTTTTGATAAAAAATAGCTCTAAAATGACAAAATGGAATGAAAAACTAATAACTTGATGCACCAGTTGCTTTCTTTACACATAAAAATTATCAATGTTTTTACATTCTTGGATATCTTAAACGATTGATTTCAAGATACATGCTGTTGATATCAGGTGATCTGCCTCCTAAGAAATATCTAAACTGAATTCCCAATGCCTCAAAATACATATAATCTTGTACACAACTGGGAGATAGTTCCTTCTTCAGAACAGATTTCGAGCACTTATGACGAATTATTGTACTTAATGGAGTGGAAAGACTATTTTTCAATGCATATTCCTTATATTCAGGTGGACTTTGTTTCCAAAATTCTTTCAACAGCTCCAAGTAATCAAAATTTTCGAATCTAACCAGAACCTTCTGATACAATATTAAATGCACCAAATTTCGAAACTCTTTCTCTTTCAGGAAATTCCACATGTAATCTGACATATTTAAGAATGAACTTTGAAATGGCCATTCTAAGAAAGATTCCAAAACCTGAGAAGGACATCTTTCACACACTTGTGATCTTCTATTTCTGTCCAGATGAGAAAGACAAAAAAGCAAATCATCATTCTGTAAAGTTCTCAGTCGCAGAGAAGCTGCTAGCCATGACTTCTTTGAATTTGGTCGCAATTTCAGAAAAAAGCAGCGAACTCCAAGAGGGTTCAATACAGAGCTCCAAGCAAGTCGCCTCCAGTTTATTTCCTCCCCATCTTGTAGCCATTTTATCCAAATACGAACCACCAATGAACTGCTAATATCACAAACACGTCTTTTTTCCTTTTCAGTCATTTTGTCCCAAAGTGATATAACATCACCCTCCAGGCAGTAAAAACTTGCCACTATAAAACGTTTTGAAATGTTTAACCGCTCAACTTGAACTAACACTTCAGCAGTTTTCACCCGATCAATTGACCCATTTGATTTCCAGATGAAAATATTTCTCATGTCAATGCTGCGGCATGTAATTGGACTGTGATCCAAGACCCATTTCTCAACCTCTGAATTGACATGCCTAACCATATCTGCAACTTTCTCTTGTAGATTTGCTGGTAAGGGATAAGTAGATACCTTTTTCTTCACTAATTTTTCCCATTTTTTGCTATGCAAAATACACAGTGGAAAGCGTAATTTTTCTCGAAAGGATTTGGCACTTGCAGCTGCAGAAAAGACAACAACACTCAAGCTTTCATAACGACCATAGAAAAGCTGCTTAATATTAAAAGATTCGGGTTTAGTAAGGCATACAAGTTTTTCCAGCAGTGCACTTGATAATGCAAAGCAAGAATCCCCATTTAATAATAATGTTTCTAGTATTTTACTTGGTAGGAGATACACTGGGAATCCAAGATCATCTTCAAAACATCTTACTTCAGGATCATTGCTAACCTGAATAGCAATCTTAGCAAGAGTTATATGTGAGAGCGATGGTACAAAATTAATGTTCATTACCTATCCGTATAATTTAATTAAATTCAGCTGATACTTTGGCGATGGAATATAACTGTAAAGAGAAGAAAAATCAAATAAATAACATAATATTGTATAAAGTTTATGCATGTTAATGAATTAAAACAGCAAGTGCTGGATTTTTTTTAAAGCAATTAATGCCAGAAAATATTTGTCAAAAATAAATATTTTACTATGGAGCAATTTTTGTTTAAAACAATAATTTTTAAGGGAAGGATAATATTCATGTTTATCATGAATTTGGGGTCAGATGTTTAACAATAATTAAAAGTTCATAAATTTACATTTATTTGCTAATTATTTTTGTTTGAAGCAGTCTACTATAGATAAATCTCTCATTTTAACATCTCTATAAAATCCCACTTTTTCTCTCTATTTAATAAACAAATTAAGCATAGTAATCTTTCAAATGTTTTATAATATATCAGGAAATTTGATTTGAGATTGAACAATTATTCATGTTTTATTACTTCCCAAAATGTCAATTTAAATGATTTTGTTAAAACTGATACAATAAGTGTTTGAATTACTTACATATACATAATTTTTTTAAAATTGGAATGTGCCATTGGATGTCTCGAAATAAAATTTTGTTCAATTTTTTAAAGGATCTTTTGCAAAATAACATTGTTTAGAATTTCAAAATTCTTCTTTCCAATTGATTGAACTATTATTTTTTTTAACTGTCTCTTAACTAAATTCTTTCTCATAAGTTTATTTTCCTTTGATATTTTTGATATCACATGCACTAAACATTATCTGGCATATTATATTTTCTCAGATATTCAACATAGTTTTACAAACATTTCAACAGGTATAAAAATGCTTGTCAAGATAAAGTATGTGTAATTCTTAAAAAATAAACATGGTAAAAGTATTATAATTTACAAAAAGGGACAGAAAAGAGGGGGGGGGGAATTAACAGTGATGTATAAAATAACTTAAAATTTGAATAGTTATTATTCAGCTATAATGAAAGCCAAAAAAATTCAATTCAATAATATAATGCTTGATATACAAATCTTTAATCAACATTTTCTCCTACACACATTCTTTGCAAATACATAAGTAATTTGCAAAGATTTTAGCATCATTTTAAGGAATTGATCACAAATTTTACTACATACTTAAAATGTTCAAGATCTAATTGAGTAAAAGTGTAGTTTTGAGTACATTATATGTAATAAAAACCTAAAATTATTACCAAATTATCAAAAATACATGAAAATTCAGACATTATTTTACTTATAAATAACAGCTATATTTCCTTAATTGTTTTAGTTTTTCCTTTTCAAATAACTTCATATTACCCTAATATCAAATGTATTTCATGTCGATATTCAGAACAATAATGTAAATTTCATACAATAATGTAAATTTTATGGAAGTCGCAAAAGAAAATAGCTATCACAATATTAACATCAATACAAATCAGCAATAATTGATTTAATTATATTAAATTTTCAAGAACTAACTCTTTGAGAGCTGATTTTATTTTGATCATAATTCTTACACCATATCTAGAATTTAATATTTTTTAAATATTATTTTAATAAACTACTTAATAAAGATTAAAATGAAAATGATTTTTAAGAGTTTTACAGTTTATTTTCACATGTTTGGAAGTGTTGCAAGATAAATATTTTAAAAACCAATTAATAGAAACTTTAAAACTATCCTGGTAAGATTGATGAGATTTCCTTAGTGCAAACAGTACTTAAATAATTTAAATAAGCATAACATTTTTATCAACTGGATTAAATGAAGTTAACTTGTTTTTTTCCTGAACAAAAAGTGACAGATGTCAAAAACATTTGCTATTCTTTTTTTCTGCCATAAAGAAACTTCACAATTGTCTTATATTTTAAATATTTTAGATTTCTAATAGTTGAATAATGTTAAGTATCTTGCATATAAAATCAATGCATTTAAAAATAAATTTTTTTTGGAACTTTTAAAAACAGACTATAATATGCAAAAGTACCTATTAAAACAAATAATTTCCTCCAATCAGAACTTTAAATTTATTATATTCCATTGTCAAAGTTTTGGAGGGTTAACCTCTTTTATTCTTTCAGTCATGAATAGCATTAATTTATTATAAAAATGTCCAAGTAAAGATGAAGACAAGAAAATTTGTAATGTTTCAATAATGATAAATTTTTCTATACGATGTGTTTTAACATAAAAGTAAAATATATGAAAGCTTTGGAAGAATACAAAAAATATTCCTACATAAATAAGATTTTTGAATAAAAAAAAAATTTGATTTTTTTTATTAAAAAAGCCTGAAAAGAATGTATGAGGGAGAAAATAATAGGGAATTAGAATTTAAAAATACTCTCTCTCTCTCTCTAGATGAAACATGTTCCATCTTAAGTTTTCCCAAGAAATTCTACAGAAAAGAAAGAAATCTTTGAAATTTTACAATAATCTTTTTATAAGATGAGGAAAAAATTCCTTTTCTTGTTTATGAATTCAAATCCAAAATGAATTTCTCCTCACAATACAAGAATAATTATATTTTAACAGCTTATTTATGAAACTTATTTGCTTTTACTAATCTCTTAAAAAATTACATGTGTTTAATAGTTTTTAAAGCAAATTAATAGCATTAAATTCACTTAAAAAATATTATTAGTAGTTGAAAAGGAAACAATCCCAAACTGAAATAGATCAGCAACAAATAAATTTCTTAAAATAAAACAACAAATTATTTAAAGATGAAAGTATCACAAGCTAACCTCACTATTAAATTTTACTTCGTTATTTCTGATAATAATGAAGTCCGAAATTTGATAGAAAACCTTAAAAAGATCGCAGTCATGCAATCTATAATAAATTACAAATTAAAGCAGTAAGTGACTACAATTTTAATGAATTAAATTTACAACAGACTATAAAATTTGTTTAAAAACCAAAACAGTACTGATATCTTTCAGCATTAAAATTACAGCTAAGAACACAATTAATACCAAGAACACAATTAAAATATAACTATATAAAACAGACCAAGATATTAAGATCACAGTGAAGTTTTTTGATGAAACAGAGAGATTTTGAATGTTAATATGAATATTCTTATAACTGTTTTTAAAATAAATCTGACATAGCTTAAAATTTTTTTGAAAAAATACTTGAGGAAATTACTTAGGGATGTGTTGCAAATTTAGCTTTATTTTCAAAGTGTAATAACAATCCCTGAAAAAAGAAAAGAAAACTTTAAAAATTAAATTTTAACATTTAAACATAATAAATATTTACTTTTAGATAAGAAATTTAAAAAAATCGTTTCAAATTTGTTTACAACAAAAATGTGAAATGGAAATAATAACAACGGATAAATTTCATATACATACAGTAGAAAGTCGTTTATCTGAATCAATTGGGATCGGACACCGTTCGGATAACCGAAAACCGTATATGAAACCGCACACTATACGAATATTGAAAATCATCACATACGGGAAACATGCTTGAAAAAAAAAGCAAAATAGGTGCAAAATGTTAACATTTTGCCTTTATTGTGGAAAATAATCACTTATTTTTCGCTGTACCATTGTACACCTTCGTTTTTTCGCTGCAAGGTTTCTGATTCTCTTGAGCAGCAGTAGTTGAGTAGGACAGCACACTGATTGTTGTTCGATCCATTCCATAGCTGTCTTGAACGCAGAAAACGTGTCAGCATTTGATGAGCCTTTGCTACTTTCATTGTTGTTGTTTCCGTCACTTTTGGCTTCACTTGAAACAACTGTTGAGCACATTGCGCTGTTCAAAAACGTATACGGACTTTGGTCTGGATGTTTGACGCTCCGGATAATAAACGTTCAGATAAACGATGCTCTACTGTATTCAAAAACATGGAACTATAGTAATGAATAAAACTAAATGCAAAATATTTTTTAAGAAAATGCATACTTAATCTAATAAAATTTTTCTCAATCATGGTTATTTCAAGACAAAATACAAAGCTTACTTTATCAACTACAAGCATTAATAATTATTTCTTTGCATATTAAATGTAGGATTTTATGCAATAAACTGATTCCCAATAGCTTTTTTGACTGCAGTAACTAAAACAGACAATTCTTTAAAGCATTTGAAAAAACAAACAAGCATACAAGATGGATAAATAATAAAGACTAAAATTTATTTTTGTAAGATTTAGACTTAAAAAAAAATGAAAAAGTATGGGCAGCATGCAAAATCAGTGTGAGAGTAAAAAAAAACAAACAAATAAAATAAATTTATAAAAAGGAAACACCTGTTTTCAAAAATAAATTAGACAATAACACATAAAACAAAAAGATATGAAAGAAAAAAATTCTTATGCAGATTTGCTTATGAAAAACAAATACTCCATGTTTTATGTTTATGCATGTATCACTCATTAATTACAAAATGATAAAAGTATTCAGTGTAATATGGATTACATAAATAAAAAGGCTTTTATATTGTTTTCTTCTAAATCTCCTTTCTTGTCAATCCAAACTAGATCTTATGACATACAACTTTTTTTTTTATTTTTGCAAATCCAATTTTTTTAGACATTTTAATTGAAAAGCATCCAACTCAGTGGCATACACAGACCTCTCTTATAGGGGAGTTTACAGCCTAAAAACATGTAGATGAGAACACCAAGAAATAATCACAGTATAAATTAAAAATCTGTTGGTCTGGGTGAGGGAGTGACTTCCCCTCATGTATGCCATTGATTTGACTTACCTTTAGAATCTATCCCCATATTTTAATACCTTTAGAATCTATCCCCATATTTTAATCATTTATTGATAATTTTTTAATACCTTGTTCAATTCAATTTTATAGTTCTTGTAGAACTGGACATAAATTATGCCCACAATAATAATTGATTTTTCTATTAAAAAATTAATAGAAACATCTATTTACATTTGAAAAAATATTATGTATATATATGTACACACACATAATATTTTATACATACATACAGAGAGTTAATTTAATATATAGAATATTTTTATATTCTACATATTGAATAATATTTTTTAATATATATAGAATATTTTTTTAAATGTAAATAATTGATATTTCTATTATTTTTTTTTCTATTTGTGTATGTAACTCAATTTCATAAAATAATAATTCTAACAGCTGAATAGATCATTGATACTGCTTTAATCAAATATATTTTGTAAACTCCAGTGCAATTCAAAGAGATATAAGGAATTATTAATCAAGTAGTCTAAAATGCAACTGTGCTCTGTTTCCAAATAAGACTAATGTATTGATGCAATAAAACAGATGACGATCAACAATCTGAAACCATTTGGGATTTTTCAGTTTTTAATTGAAACAAAAAACAATTCTGAATGCCTGCACCCTTTTTTCTATAGCAAAAATATCAATCCATACCAATTAAATTAACAGAATTTTCAAAAAATAAATTCAAAATAATATTCAGATTAAACAGAAATGTGATGTTCCCAAATCCACCCAATTGAATTTTTCTGTTCTGAATCAAACATATGCCATTTAACATATATTCCCTTTTAAAATTACTCTTATATTCATTCTTGAGAGGCTTTGCCGCACAACCTAATTCATTTATACATGAGTTTTTAACTAGTACCAATCATCACTTTCATTTATTTATAAAATTGATTAATTGTTTATTAACATCACACTCTGAAGCACAACACAAGGACTATTGGGGATGAGCATCGTAATTTTAAACCATGATCAAGTGACATGGATGACACCTGATCAGATACTTGTCTTCAAACTTCCATACCATCCATATGCGAGGACTTTTGAGTCTTAGTAGATTTATTGTACATAAATCCTTAAAAATTATTACATACATAATTTTTTCTTCTTCTGAGTATAACATTGACTAAATGCCTTCCCTCCCACACAAGTTTTTGCACCTAGCTTTTTTTAAGATCTAGAATATGTGTAAAACTTTATTGAATCATTTGAAATTACACAAATTGCATTAGTGAATTTTTATAGAATATGCTGTAAATTTCATAAAACAAAATTCAAATTACTTTTTTTTATTAACAAATGTGATTCAATTACATTTTTTAGGTCATGGCTAGAATTAAGTTGAGATATTTGGTAGTTACGTATTATCACATTCATTCACATTACACATTATTGCAACTGCTAACATTCAAGATAACACGCCAAGTTGGCAACCCTATTTTGCATATGTCATATGCACTAAATTGGCAGTCGTGCTTCATTTTATATAATATCCTCAAGTTGGAACAATATGCAAGTACCAAATATTTTGCTAATATTGAAACTCTCAAATATGTTTTTGTCTTTAAGAAAACCCCTGTATGATAACAGAAATCTCAGTCCATGATAACTAACCTAATTTACAGTGACATTTTGTATCAGACCTATTGCTAAAGAATATTTCCACATAATGTAATGGTTATAATAATAAAAATAAGATTTGTGGATACAAAACGTTATAAGACAATTTCACAAGATACAAAAATATGCTTTTCCTATGATTAAGAAATAATCTTAAAATATGATTCATTAAAAAAAATTCTATGTCTATAACATTTAGTATTAATTAACCAAATTTTTTACAATGATTCTGATGATTTTTGAAGCCTAAAGACAAAATTTTTTAACATTTTAACTATAACTAAATACATTTTAATATAAAAAATCATGATATGACTTGATTTAAAAATTTTTTTTTTATTGACATTACACTTTGAAGCTGCTCTAGTTCATAAGCTTCATAATTTTGAACCATGATGAAGTAATGTGGAGATGTCACCCAAGCTGGCACCCCAAGCATGAAGTTGAAGGCAACAGTAATTAGAAAAAGAGATGATATACACAGGGACGTCTTAAGACTCTCTGAGGCCCTAGGCTCTTATGCAAAGGTAGGCCCTACCTAAAATCTTTAGAAAGTAGACCATATTTTGCATGCATTGTTAACTCATTCAAATGGTAATTTTATACAAATAAATGTGCACGACTCATAATCTCAAAAACCTAGGCACAAACTGGTTCAACCGATGGCCGCATTTTGACTTAATGAGTTGAATGATTGTTTAAGGTATTAGGTCTAGGCCTAGACATGGGCAACGGTCATCACATAATAATGCAGTATTACCACTTTTGCCAATTGACATGCAGTTTGAAATTCCCTGTTTTTCAGAGAATATGTAAGGGGATAACATTTGATTATTATAAAATTATCTGAATCAAGATCTTATTAAAACAAAGTCAAGAACGAAACAAGGCCCCCACTTAAGACGAGGCCCTGGGCCCAGTTGCCTCATACCTTAAGACATCCCTGGATATACATTTATATGCTAGAGAACAACACTTTTAGAGCAGGATATGAAAAATTTTACAACAAGAACACTTTTACAAATCATGTAGTTAAATATAATTCTAAATAATTTTATTATCTTACAAAAATCTTCATGACTAAACTTATTCACTCTAATCAATTTTAAAACAATGGTGCCAGTTAAACAGAGAATTTATCTTACAAACTGGTTTAATATAATATAATTCATGCAGAGATTACGTGAGAAAATTTAAAATAAAAGTAATCAGAACAAATAATTCAAATTTTTTAAAAATAATTACCAAAAAATATTGAATTAAAAGATAAAATAAAAATGTCATTTTAACTGTAAATGAATTCTTTAAAAGAAGAAAAAAAAATGGATTCATATATATTCAGAAAGCTATAGTTGAAAATTCAGGAGTCTTATGTAAACTAACAGTTCTTGCTTGCTCTTGCACCAAATTGTTAATAAGGACAGAAAAGGCCACGTAAACTATACAAAAAAAAATAATAATAATAAATAATAAATACTGTTCATGATTTTTTCTTGTTATAAATTTTTAATTTCAAACTGTAAAAGCATCTGATTAAAAAACTTCTGGCATGGCTGTATTTAATATCTTTTAACATATTTATTTGAGCTTAATTTATGCTAAAGACAAAAAAAAAAGGGGGGGGGGAGATATGCGATTGAAATTCATTTGATAAAGAGACTTTAAAAAAATGAAACAAACTTATCCAAGTACATAAGTTTCAGAAAATTATTTAAATACTTCAAATCTATCCAAAATGTTAACGTCTCATAAAGGCAATGTAACAAACTGTGGCTAACGGAGAACATTTGCCTCCCCCCCCCCCCGCAAAGTCAGGATTAGGGCCCCTATGTTGGATTTTACAAAGGATGGGTACTTAGCATCAGTCAGGCTTCGGGCCCCCTAGAACCCTGGTCCCCCCACGATGCGGGGGTGTACGTTACGCCACTGGTAACAAACGTTTGGATTTAAAAATTTACAATTATTTCAATAAAATTGTAATTTTAAAATAAAAATACAATAACCAGTTTATAAAAAATTGAAATACGATCGTTCAACATACTTATTCGGTCTTTCAAAATATGACTTGGAATTGCAGAAAATACCATTACAGAAACGATACAATAGAATTGAAATATAAATGTTTAGATTTTAGAAAAGTGGATACGTACTACTTTTCAGTATAGGAATGTATTCTAACTCCACAAGTAATCGTTTCAGGTTGACAAACAGAATGAAGGAAGCACCTGTTAAGATACTCTGATCCTGAATACCTCAACAACTATTGACTGTAATAGACGGGAAAAGCTTTATTATAAAAATTTGTATGATAAGGTTTATGTTTGAGTGTAATGTTATAACGGATTAAGTTTGATTTTCTAGACACAATTTACGGCAGAAACAGAAACTTCTCGCTCTACTGAAATTTCTTGGCTAATGCCAGAACCACTTTTCCCGTTTCTGGTTCAGCCATGAGAAATATCAAAAATTTCTTTAGTCATTAAAGATAACTGCTATAAATATTTATGACGAGGAGTCAAACTAATTTAAATAAATCAGAATTGAAATAAAAGCAGGAACATTTTAGTAATAGAAATCAATTCAATGGAGACAATATTTTTTCCCCCTTTTCCTCACGGCATATTGAAGCTACAGATGAGTTTTGCGGCAGAATTTAAAAACACTTTCCCCCTTCTTCCAGATTTAGTAAAATTTGCATAGCCGGTTCTTTACCGGAAACAGCTAAATATTTCTTTAGTTTCTTTTTAAAAATTGTTTTTCTTCAAAAGGTTACATCATATGAAAGTCTATAATCTTCTCTACAATTTTCTTAACATATGTGATGTGAGAATAAATAAATAAATTCATAAGCCAGTTTTTTCCTCTCACCTTCTGAAACATAAGGCTTAGATCAACAATAGAGTTTACAGTTTAATGATAAAAAATTTGAAAAAAAAAAACTATTTCCATCATAAATCAATTAGCATTACGTATATGGTAAACAGATAATAGAAATTGCTTTTATCTTGGTCCAAATTTTTTGAAAAACAAAGTAACTACATTGTGTTTTATTACAAGCTTTTATTTAACTTACAATGTATGTATGTATGTATGTATGTATGTATGTATGTATGTATGTATGTTTATGTATTTTTTGTATGTATGTATGTATGTATGTATGTAATTTGTTCGGGTGGAATCTTGCAACTCAATTTTGAAGCTGATATCTTTATCCCATTGAGCTGAAATTTTGTATACACGTTTAGTTTAGATGACAATGCATGTTTTGACCATTAATATTCCGATATTGCAATTAATTAAGAATATATTAATTAAAAACGTTAAAAATCATTAACATTACTACAACAATACAGATCAACTTTGATATGTCTGCATTGTTGTAATAATGTTATTGTTACAACAATGACAAAAGTTGGCGTCGAAAATCGTTTTCAGCCAAACTGGAATTTCATAACGTTGCGCTATTGACTGTATTAATTAGCTTTGTCTAAAGAATAATTATACGTTTCTACAACGCAACAATAATCTAATTTCTACAACGTATGCAATTTTTTTACAAATTTCTATCTATATTCTTGGATTTAAATTTAAAACAAAAAAAGTAGAGCTATTTTTCAAGTAGATTGGTACATTGTATTCCTTTCTCAACGCTGCCAAGTTAAACCGAGATGGAGTATTGTAGAAATTCTTCAAAAAATTTATCTTTTAAGGTGGACTTCTAAATGTACTGAAAAGGTCAGGGTACTTTAACTTAATGAAATCACATTATTTGGATGTGAAACTTTTGTTGAGAACGTAAATTACTCATATAAATCCACCATGAAATGTAAAAATGTCAGAAATAGTCTAGAAAATTTTAAAATTACGGAAAATACATATATCTTTGCTTCCAAAATGCTCGGACGCCATCTTTGGCAAGCTTTATTGTAATGACTGTAGATGGCGCCACGTGTATGCAATCTACGTACAAAACTTTTAAAATATTACTTTAGAAGAAAATTGAGCATAAACTGCTTAAATACACATTTATAATACTTTATTTTACGAAAAAGAATATTTTGCTACATGAATAATAATTTTAATCACTTCAGAAGTACTAATTCTGCTTTTTTTATGTGAAAGGGGGAGGGGGTAAGAGAATTAAAGTAACCCTAGACTACGTCATGAGATCACGTCATTGTTAGGGAGGGAACCCTCTTCTTTGGAATGAAAGAAGGAAGTTCTGACCAAGAAGGAAGTTACCAAGATGAAACGGTCAAGTGACCTTGAGATAAGGTTGACGAGGGTGGGGGGAAACACATGATCAGGATAGCTGTTGATTTCAGGGGCAGGCCATTGGAATCTATTTTGGGACTGAAAGGGGGTTATTGTGGGGTGTATACTTTCTTAGTGAGTGAAACATTTGTAGAATTGTCATTTCAACCAGACTGAAAGCTGGTGCAGGGAGTGGTATCGTCAATGGATGCTATGCACCGGGGCCCTAAAATAATCAAGAATTAAAAAAATATACTCTTGCATATGAAAACTTTACAATACTCCTATTGATGTCAATATGGCGAGATGTAAAATTTATCGTAAACATTATTATTATGGATATCTAAAATTCGACAATCTTCAAAATAATTCTTGATGTTACGAAAGTTTAGTTTTTGTTATTCGATTTGGGAAGCTCCCAAGAATCCCTACCTCAACTGGACTTTTTAGAAGGTATAATTTAGAAGTGGACTTATATTAATAAAGTAGCGAATTTTTATGAAGAAGTCTGGTTGTTATTTCAATAGTAACTCTAAAAATAATGTGAATGTTTCAAAAATCTTAATTCAGGCTCTGTAAAGAAAAATCCTAACTATATATACATAGAAAAAATATTACATAGAAGTATTTTCCATGAAAAGAGAATGTTTTGAAAATGTAATTTTTCTTCACGTATTTGCTATAAAATTACATTTAAACAGTTTTAATGAAATGGAATAAAATGGAAAATTTTAATCGAATTGTTAAGTAATTACTACTTTGTGCTAATGGATCACATAAGCAGACTAAAAAATTCGTAAAACAGAGAATTATGCACAATCTCAAAAATAAGTTATTTTTGTATTAGGAAAGGAAGTCCTTTCCGAAATTAAAGCAGCTACGTCCAAATGGACTGCACTCTTAAAATTTCCCATTAGGAAAAAAATTCAATCAATATTAGATATGTAAATTTTGAAGATAAAAGATTAACTATAAATGAGAATTTTTACAGGGTTTATTAAAGTAATTAATGTGCCTGGAGCAGGATTAGCAAGAGAGAGAGAGATTAGTGTCGCTCTATAAAGCAACAAGAGGGCTATTGATCACAAACCTCGTAATGTTCAACCTCGGTCGAGTAACGAGAATGACACCTGAGCTGGCATCCCTCTTTCCTAACTACCACATAAATGGGAGGAATGGCCTCATCAACACGGAGGGTCTTTAGTGGCAACAGGATTTGAGCCCATGACACTCCAGACATGAACTCGTGACCATAACGACTAAGCTACTGCGCCCACCAGGAATAGCAAAAATTCTATTGAAAAGGTTAAGGGAGTCTGATAACCAATCAGTTTTTAATATATTTGACAGTTTAGAGAGAGTGATTAGTTTAGCAATCATTTTAAAGCATTTTTCCATTCTTAAAAGTTTAATTAATTAAAAACTGGAAGGAGGTACCGCCCCCTCCCCTATTTGCCTAATGGCGGACCAACTCCCATTGTACAAATTATGCAACTTTATCACAGCTCAAATTGTAAAACTGTAATTTCCTTGTATTATGTAGTTCATACGGTTTTTTCTTCATAATTGGCTGTAAAATTTGTAACACATCGTCACGTTTAACTATTTTTGCACGTTCATGCAAAGCCTCCCTATCATAAATGTAAATTTGCCCAAACTGTGAGTTTGCTCCGTTCTGTAAAAAAGATGTAGTCTCTTTTATTAACTTCACCTTAAAAAAAACCTTGAAATAAATTTATTAGAGCATCATGAAAACTTTTTTTGTATATAAAGAGAGATATTTGGGAGAATAATCGGTTCGTTCAGTGAAATGGCTATTAACTCTTACTTTTACTACTAAAATCGTTTCTGTTCAGTTTGTTTCAATGTTTTTAATTTTTAAAAAGCAATATTTGTGTGTTTTTACACATAGTTAAAAACCTTAGAAGCTTTTTTTGCTTTCATTAATTTTTCATATTGAGAAATTGCCGGGCTCAAAACATCCTTGTGTTACTAAAAGACAATATTTGGAAGAGGTGGAATACTACTGAAAATTATATGACTTAAAACAGCCTTTTTTCAGCTGATACTACAATGAGACTTTATTGAGTTCAAGTATTCCGTATACAAGTATTGCAAATATAACTGAATTTATCTATGATATTACAAAATGTATTATAATACTATAGTAAAATAATTTCAAGTCATGTAATAAAAATCAAACTTTTTAAATTGCACCGACTTAAAACTGAGAAAAAATTAGATGTTATACGTACCAACCTGGGGGTTTCAAATTTCAGTTTGTATCATTATTATTTTTATAAGTGTTTCAAAACTTTTATGAAAGCATCATGTTAAGATTAGACTGAGTAATCTCTGTCATCGTATATATATATATATATAACAAATGCTAACAATTTTATGTAAAACATATTTTAAATATAAAATAAATATATCCTCATATAACATATTTAATTAAAATGGTGTTTTGAAACAGTGTACATAATTTGGATAATAATATATTTTTTAATTAGATCTTTAGAGGCATTATTAGTTTTTGTTTTATGCCTTTAGAAACTTTAACTGTTTTTCTCAGACTTTTCAATTTTGAGGATATATTTTCTGTTCAAGATAATATTGAAAATTTTTTGTAGAATTTATATATATATATATATATGTTCTTTAAAAGTTAGTATGTGATTTTGGTCTGAGAGCACAACTTATTTTTTCTAAAAATCTTAAATTAATAGTTTTAAAAAATTTGATATTTTTTCCATAGCTGTAAAAATAATTATTAAAATTCAACAAGGAATTTTTAGTAGGGCAATATTTAAGTACTCGTATTTACTTAGTTTGAATTTTTAAAAATTAAAATCAGTCAGGTCAAGTTATTTATTTTACTTGTTTATCTACACAGGTAAATCTCGCGACAAGCTTTTATATCATATAAATTGTGTAATGAAGGTATAAGTTGATAGTAAAAAAAGATTTAAAGGAAAAGTTTATTTTATTATTTTTATCGCTTTTAAATAAAAGCTTGTTTTTAAAAAAGTTTTTTTACTTTTAATTTATTTTTTGGTTATATCCTTTATCAAAATATCCTTTAACACGAAAAAATATTTCAGTTTCGTGTTAAATAATTTTCACTGTGTGTTCTTTCCAGGCAGTCACAACGTCTACCTCCATTTTCAAAAAGAGACATTTCCATCTTATATAGCGAACTAATAGTAGGAATTAAAAAAAGAGCATGATTTGTTTGCATAGTTGTACCAATGTATCCCCGGTCTGGCTAGTTTGTCTGAAAAACCGGTTTTCGACGCCAACTTTCATCATTGTTACAACAATGGAGATAAATCTAAGTTGGCGTCGAAAACCAGTAATTAGTTTATTGAATTAATTAACCGCTAATTAATGACTCAATATTTGAAAAACTATATCAACATCAAGTGTCATCCACTACAAGTTTAAAAAAATTTATTTGAACTTGATTGGATGAATAGAAAGAATTTTATTAACGATTGAAAATTTGAACAAGATAGAAATAAAAAAATATATATATGAATATAGAGAGTGTGAGCTTTTATCGTAGGCATTGAATAATGACTATCTATTAAAAAGCCTCATGTTTCTTTTTTATCACTAAAATCAATATTTTAACTATAACCCGATAATTATTAATATTTTTGTTTTCTTTTAAATGTAGTGTCAAGAAAAATATTCATCATGCGACTGCCAAGAACTTTCCTATCATTGCAACAGATGTGCTTGTCCAAAATTGCTCTTGTAGCATACAACGACCCAGATATAAAGCATTTCACGAATACCTACGATATTCACTCCTGCATTTGGGCAAGTAGGGAAGTAGAAATGTTCCTCGGGAAAGCATGTGACAAAATGTTCCACCAAGTGAACAGATTTGAAACATTTTACAAAGGAGGAATAACAGTTCGAACGTTGAATACAAACACTACTTAACAGGCAATGCAAAATTTATTTGTTACCAAATAAACAGTGGAGACTCTTGTCGGTCAAAAGATATCTACTCTTCCATTGCCCAACATAATAAGGAAAGAAGTTTTGGCTTTAGTTCGACTCACTTTTATAGAATCAGACAAATGGTTGGAAGACCACGCTCAAATCATGATGTATACCACAAACTTGCAGAATAGTTTCCATTGGACTCAAGACAATAAAATTGACCGACAGAAGACAGCAAGAGCCATAGTTGCTAAAAATAACATAGACATTAGTGACCGTTTTCTGTTGGCATGTCATTATTGTTTTGAAGATGATGTGTTTTCTCTTTGGGGAAAGTTGAACAGTCAACAACAGAAATTTTTCCAGAAAAGCAAGTTTGAAATCGTGCGAATTTGGGCCGATTGGATACGAGATGGAGAGGAGTTAGACTGGGAAGAAATTGTTCGTAGTAGCCGGAATAACCCTTTAGGTCTCCGAACATATATTTCAAAGCTTAAAAAGGTAGAAAGACTGCATCCACTACTGCTCGCTGTAAGACGAGGATGTTTTGACCATCATGAACTGCAATTTTGTCTGTCAAAGTTAGATCAGGATCAGGAAAATAAAATTTTTAAAGAATGCCCCCTCCAAATATTAGAGGTCTTTTTACACTGGCCGGTACAAGGAGAACTACTCGAAGTTGTAGAGCTCTTACGGCCCTATTTATCAGCCGAGGACTTTCGTGATTTTTTTTACTTAATTATTTCTCAAAAATTCATGTTTGATTCAGTTGATTTTTATTATGTTTCTGTTATTAAAAAACTGTGGAGGAAAATTCCATCTCTATATAGAGAATTTATAGAGAATGATTCATTATATAATACATTAAAGTTAGTTCTAGAATATAACGGATTTCATCCGTTTCCACATACATTACGTGTTTACAGTAATGAAGACAGTTTCATAGCTTTTCATTTGGCAGGCACCATGTTTGTCATTTTTAAAGATAAGATACCTCTTTTGAATTTCATATTTCCCTTTTTTCATTTCCCTAACATATGCCGCAGAGTTAGTGTGATATGTTTTAGCTAAAAATAAAGAAATGTTTCTATTTTGTACTGTGAATAGATTTGTTTAATGATAAAATTTTGAAGAAAATTTCATTGCAACTATGTATAATTTTGTGTATAAAAATGTATATTTTGAATGTATTGTGATATATATTGCGTAATGTATAATTTTGTGCATTTCGAATGTATTGTGTAATGCATAATTTTGTGTATTTCGAATGTATTGTGTAATGTACAATTTTGTGCATTTCGAATGTATTGTGTAATGCATAATTTTGTGTATTTCGAATGTATTGTGTAGTGTACAATTTTGTGTATTTCGAATGTATTGTGTAGTGTACAATTTTGTGTATTTCGAATGTATTGTGTAGTATACAATTTTGTGTATTTCGTATAAACATTTTTTTACCCTGTTTATATGTGACAATAAATTTTACATTAATGTATGCTATAGTAATATCTATATTTAAATCCATGGTTTAAAATTATTTATTTTTTAGTTGTCCATAGTATTCCGTGACTGTTTCACAGCGATGTATGGTGTGCATAAGTTATATGTAAAAAATAAATTATAGTTTAAAAATAAACTAGAAAACACGCTTTTATAGTGAATCGGACTAAAAAAGTAAAAAAAAATAATTAAAAAAAACAATTTTTAATATAAGAATATAATGATTAACGACAAAATTAATGTCATTAGGGTGCTTTGTACGATATTTTTACACTAATTCAGCATTTCGGAATGAAGTAAGAAATTATAAAATTGATATAGAGCCCCCCACGCTTTTACCCCAATGACATTAATTTTCTCGTTAATCATTTTATTCTTATATTAAGAATTATTTTTTTTACTTTTTAGTTCGATTCACTATAAAAGCGTGTTTTTAGTTCATTTTTAAACTATAATTTATTTTTCATTGTTTTAGTTCGATCACATTGAAAGCGTTTTCTTTTTAGTCTTTCAAAATATCATTTATTCATAGTTGAATTTATCCTTGAGTTTGATATTTGGAACCGGAATTACGTGGCTGCTAGTGGATTAATCTTGCTCTTCAATGGATATTAATTAACGGGTCTGAAGGGTATTTATTCTCTCCTCTTACGTCGCCTCGGATGAGTCCCGTAAGGTTATATTTCAAAGATTTCGTCTCAATAGATACAGGTCAAACTAATAAAAGTGTGTTTAGAAGAAAAAGTTCGAATGAAATTTTTTTTTAATGTACCATCTTTTTATAACGGATTAAAAAGTATAAAATTAATCTTTTAATTTTTTTTTCTTCTTTTTTTTCACATTTTCATGCATTGTCATCCATTTCTGAGCTATGGTCCAAATTTCAAGTCTCTAGCTATAGTGAAGTCACAGCTTAAAATCAATTACAAAATTCCACCCGGACAGACATACAAGAAAGCGAGCTAATAAAAACATGGTAAAATATTAAGTGTCAATCGTAACATCACCTTTTAAAAGTATTGCTATAATGTTAATTCGAATCATCACTTCTTTACAAAATATTTAGCAGTTAGACCATAAATTGTTTTT
This sequence comes from Trichonephila clavata, assembly GCA_019973975.1. Taxonomy (NCBI): domain Eukaryota; kingdom Metazoa; phylum Arthropoda; class Arachnida; order Araneae; family Nephilidae; genus Trichonephila; species Trichonephila clavata. The sequence goes on from BMAO01039667.1 coordinate 37,415, forward strand.
TTCAACATGCGCGAGTCTCTTTTTTTTATTTCCATTTTTAGAAAAATTAGATAATTGTTTATATTACGGCAAGAAATTGCTATCGCACATCCACCCTTCCCTTTCTCACATAGGAGAATACTTTTTTCTCTTTGCTTTATCTCTGTTAACCACGAGTGTATTCGTTTTGGGGGTTGCACCTTAATCTTTTAGTCGCCAAATCTGGAAATGATATTTGGGATTAGTCGTCAAATCTGCGTGTGAGAATGATTTCTGCAATAAGTCAACAAATCTGGAAGTGGTATATTGTCACGAAGATTCTTGGAAGTAGAACAGGTAGCAATACAATGGTTGAATAGAGCAATAGAATTTATTGAATGCAAGAAGGTAGGCGTGATCTACTTGATCATACACCAGACGAACTGACCCCAGCTCGAGGGAAGCAGCTTATATATGATACAGTGGGGACATCTAAGAATATTCTAGAAGTATTTGAATTAACATAAATTTGTATTCACTGCAACTCTCTGGAAAATACCAGAGAGTCAATTTAAATCAAATTAAAAAACTAGTGAGTAGTCGGTAGGTTTTGAACTCGAGACCAGCAGTTCCACAGGCGGCTGCTCTACCTCCAGACCACCCGTTTGTTGAACTGCTTACGAAATATGGAATTGCCGCCAAATCTGGGTATCGTTATTCCTGATGTCCTGATTAAGGACAATGGAGCAAAATTATGAAATTATTGTATTGTCATCGGTCCTTGACAAGTGTGCAAAATTTCGAATTAATCTGACCGTTTTAAGCGGGTAAAAATAGAGTTCCAAGATTCCGTTACATACAAGTGAAACTTAAAAAAGCGTGCTAATACAATATTATTTAAGTGTCTGGTAATATTTAATTTTATAATCATCCTTTTTTATGGCGATTCTCACAGTACTGAAAACGTAAGGACACTTCTGCTCAGTGAGATCATATTATTTGAATATGAAACATTCGCGAGAAAGTAAATTGTTCACATAAATCAACCTTGAAATGTAAAAATGTTAACAAATTATTCTAGATTTTTTTTTTTAAATTACGAAAATGCACATATCCTTACAGAATTTTCGGCCGCTACGTTTGATAAGTTTTAATATAGTACCTACAGATGACGCTACATATATATACATTCTACGTACAAAATTATAATAAAAAAAGTTAAAGGTGAAAATCAGACTAAAATATGCCGAAATATACATGAATAATGCATTATTTTACGCGGAAGGAACGCTCGTTCGTGTCTCGGGTCGAAATGATCAACTTCTCCCTCCTGCGTGTTTGGCCCGCCCACGCCTCGTTCTGATTGGTTCTCGCCTCTTATGGCGCTCTGAGCAAAAACAGTGCAAATTCACTCTGAGCAAAAGCGCCTGGCTCGCTGTCGCTCGCCATCAATCTTATTTTAGTTACGCGGAAGGCTATTCGTTTTGTTTTCGCCCTCCATTACATCTTGAAAACAATCTTATTATAATTCTGGTTCTGTTATGAAGAGAATCGTAATGGTTTTTACGCATTTTTAATCAAAGGAAGCTTAAATAACGTGATACATAGTCTTAAAATTTCTTTTCTTTTCTGTTTTAGAATGACAACTAAGCCTTTCTAAGTATTTCAATAATTAAAATAAATTTATAATGCAATTACTCATCTAATTAAATTATGAAAAATTCAGTTAATTTCATTAATTACGGAACAAAATCTAAAATATTGATTTTATTTTACGTTACATTCTGAAGCTGTTGGTGACGGACTTCGTAACTATGGTCAAGTAACGAGGTTGATAGCTGAGCTGGCACTGCCTCTTTAAATTTCCAAACCACGGCAACGGGAGGACTTTTGAGCTTTCACAGATTTAACGTGAAAACGCCTCTCTACACGACAGGTCTTCAGTGGCACTAGATTTTAATTATTCGACAATGCCTGCCTTGAGTTCGAGATCATGAGCATTTGGGCACCACAGGGCTCCCAAATAATCAAAATTATTCTATTTAACGTAACATTCTGAACTTCAGAATAGTAAAGAAAATTCAATTATATGAACAGCTACTGATGTATTTATTTTTTTCTCTTTGATTCTAATTTATTAGTAAGATTGCTTTGTATTGCGATATATCTGCTACCTCAAAGGAATAAATTTTTTGTTATATTTTCAAATTTGGTGACTTGTTTATCCATCTGAAAGATGACTTTGGTTGAAACTTCACGTAAGGTGCATAAATATGGTGCTAGAAGCGCTATTTTGAGAATGCGAATAAAGTATGCTTTAAATACGCGCTGTAAAGTTCGTGAGTGTTATTTATTATAAAAATTTGATGCAGTGAGTTAATTACTATTCACTTCTTGCCCCGCTGTAGGTTCTTAACTCAACTATGAAGATTTCTCATCACTACCAGGAACGAAAATTATTCATCTTTAGTGGCTAAAGATTTTATTTGTTTTTAAGAGCCACACAATTAATACAATATTTAAAATTCACTACTACTAAAACATTACACTATTGTTCACACCATTTTGTTTCTGATGCTACAGGTCGTAGACGCCATTCCTTTCTCCGCCATTGTTCACTCTTTTTTTCCCATTCTGATGGCAGCGCCATCTATACAGTTTTGTTTTAGTCCGGCGAATCTTACAGAGTTGATGTTCATCAAGAATGCCTTTAGGAAGACGAAGAAGCAATTATCAAATATCACTGAGTTTGAACGAGGTCTTATAAAGGGCAAAGAAAAGATGGATTTTCTTTCCGTGCTATTGCAGAAAGACTTAGTAGGCACATATCTACAATGCATGATTTTTTGGTAGAGCCGGCTGGGTGGGGTGGTTGGCTTGTCGCTGGCCTTCTGCACCTAGGGTTGCGGGTTCGACCCGGTCCAAGTCGGTGGATTTTCATGATGCAGAAAATCGTCAGTGGCCCTGTCGTATGATTATATGGCATGTAAAAGACCCCTACAGTGTCTGTTTGGTTTGAGTGCTCTCGGCAAAATTAAAAATCTTAGTACAGGTTCGCATCATCAGAGCTCAGATGCCTCCTCTAGGGAGAAAACTGGGCGCCAAAATTATCTGCGACGATAGGTATCCGCCTACATGATGCCGCACTAAAAAGAGATACCAGCTTCCGGGAAATGCACTAGGTCTGCAATGATAAAACTCCAATCCGCAGTCCATTAGAAATAATGATTTTTGCAGAAGTGGTCCCGGGTAGGCACTATCTCATGAATACCAGTACTCAACCACACACTAGTCACCAATAACAGCCTATTCACACACACACACACACCGCATATCGAAGTGCACCTGCAGTAGAAATAATAGCTTTTGTTAGCACCAGAGTGACACGATTAACTGTAACTAATTGATTGTTTCAGGAATAGCTCCGAGACTAACACCCCTTTATACCCTTAGCTTCAAATCACTGACATCTAAGACTTCAGTGGGGCCGTGGTAGCCCAGTGGTCAAGGTATACGGATCGTGGCTGGCACGTCATGAGTTCAAGCCCAGTACCACTAAAGACCCGCCGTGTAGGGGAGCGTTGCATGTTTTTTCTGTCGAGAGCTCAAACGTCCTCCCATGGTGTGGTGTGGTAGTTAGAGAGGGGATGCCAGCTCAGGTGTCGTCCTCGTCAACCATGACCATGGTTCAAAATTATAAGGTCTGTCGCCAAAAGCCTTCGTGTTGCTGAAAAGTGCGACGTTTATTTTCACTCACTAAGACTTCAGTGATATTACGCTAGAGCTCATTGAAGGGTGAAAGAGTGATGTGTTGTGTTCATCGATGTTTTAGTCTTAGTTCCATAGATAGCTGTATATTAGAAACCAAGTAAGCGCCTGCAAATAAACATTCAACGGTTTAGACAAACTTGGCCTGCACCTGAAGTTATGGTCCGGACAGCAATTTTCTATGATATCGGACCACTCTTGCAGTTATTTCACCCACCCTACCTACAAATTTATACATTAGTCAGGGTATTTAAACTGTTGAGCTGTCATTTATTAATATTACATGAAGGTTTTTTTCCCTCAACATAATAATTGTGCCTCCAGAAGCGCACATAAAATTTTTCAAGGGGAGGGGGTGTCCATGGACGGATGTCCCCCAACTCGTATCATACCTCAAGACAACACCAATTGATTCTTCTAATTTTGTCAATTTTGTTAACAAAACAGTAAAGAACAAATTATTGAATTAATAATTAGCATTAGTTAATAAAATAAAGTGTTAATTACGAATACTTAATTAAATTTTACAATATATATATGTAGGATTATCATCAATCGAAAAAAAACTCAAGAACTTTTGGGGGGGGGGGGTTCGGATCTCTAGGACACCCCCCCTTGTGTGTGCCATTGGTGCTCTCATACCACTTTTGTAACCCATCATGCTTTACAGAGTGTCGACGTGTTGCCTTAGCCTGTTAGATTACCATATATTTCTTTTAATAGAGCACAAATGAGACATCATTAGGTGTAAACATCAGGTTATCTACAACCAGTATTAACCATCCCTGTATTGACCAACCAAGTGCAACAGGCATGAACTCCATCCCACAAACTGACATTCGACACCTCTACGACAAAATGCATGCGCATCACTTACATGCTTTCATTAATAATTCTGGTGACTTCTCCAATTAATAATGTACCAACATTTTATATTTGAAGCGGCTTTTCTCGCGCGTGCATTCAACCTGTGATCTTGAAATTTCAATCAATTAAATGTAGTACAAGACAAATGTGTTGCTAAAGTTTCATTAGTCTATAATAATTCTTTTTGGGTGTAGAGATTTCCCCCCCATCAGAGTGTAAAAAGAGGGTGCCTTGAAAATAGCACCCAAACACTGCCCATCTAGATTCCTCATTGGGAGTACATATAAAATTTCCAAAGAACTGTAACTGTACGATCCACAGTTTCCGAGAAAAATACGAAAAACGAAGTATGCGGATGCAAGAAAAAAAACACCGTATTGGACACATCAACAACAGTATTTTTAAATATTTAAAAATGCAGGTGTTCAAACTGCCAACCGTGCATAAATAGGCAAGCTTGAGCACGCCTTGGAATAGATTGCACACGTTGCACCAGCGTGGTGTCTACGGAAGTACAAGCAGCATGCAGACAAGTCCATTTGTATAGTTACTACGTCTCGATACACCAATCCTTGAGATTGCCTCATAAGAAGAAAAAAAACCAAATGGTGTGAGATCTGGCCATAGAACTGGAGTTCTAAGTCCGATCCAGCGGCTGGAGTAAGCCATATACAGCCAATCACGTGCTGGAGCATAGAAATGCACCGGAGCCTTATCATGCATTATCATTTACCGTATTTTTCCCGAAGATATGTGTGGATCGTACAGATATAGTTCTTTATTCATTTTTTATGCACTACAAACAAGGAATCTGACTGTACACAGTTTAGGCGCAAGTTTTAGAAACATAGATATACCTGCAGATATATCACCTATATTATTCACATTTCTGAAGCTACGTCCATGTAGCAAATTCCTTAATCAAGCTCAAAGTATTTTACATAAAAGTATGAAATAAGATATAATGTGTTTAAATGTCAAGAATTTAACTATGCATGTACTTAAATCCGGGAAGAATCTGAGGAATCAAAAATTCAGTGATTATTTTTATTGCTCAGAAATCAAGATACTAACTCAGATTACAAGAAAAATTTTGAAATGCAATTCGGAAAAACATTCTTTAACGCATTCATATTCTGAATCCCTTTAAAAAGGATTTATTGATAATATATATATATATTTTTTCACTTACGTTTTGTTTACATTTGCATTCTAAGCTTCAATGCAAATGACGTTGCAAAGAACTTAAATTACATCTAATAATGCTCTGATCCATAAAAAGGAAGCAGTTTATAGATGCAGGATGTTTTTCTTGATTTCCTTTAAAGAACGTGGTAGAAGAGGGGAAAAAATAGAAATATTGTATAATATGTTTCTTTCTTCTTATAAATCTTAGTGCCGAGGTAGTCTGGCTAGAATATTTTTTTTCCTTAATGGGCTGCACATTGACAACAAAGCCTTGCAGACATGGCCTAGTCTCAGAATGTGAGAGCCATTTTTCATGGTCACGAGTGGCCACTCACTCTATCAAATGTTGACGTTTGAATTTATTTTAATTCAAGCTCTAGTCGGATGCTGAATATTGCCCTGATTTTTTAATTTTGCCGAGAGTACTAGATACAATCGATTCTCAAGGGATCTTTTACATACCCATTATCATATGACATGAGTGCCTATGATTTTCTCATCCGAAAATTTATCCATTCCAGCCGGAATATTACCCGCCACCTTGGGCTACAGGGCGGCACGCTACCTCTAAGTTACCGAATACTAGTAAGATTCAAAAGTTCTCGGACTGAGACTATAACTTAAAAAATATTATCAATAAACTAAATTTATGTAAAATTTCAAATTGCATCAAGATGCTCAAGAGTTATAAAAAGAAATTTCTGCAAAAAGATTTTAAAATTAAAGAAAAAAATGTCTTGTTTTATACATGTACTTTTAATAAAGTGACAAATATTAATTCTTTAAAAAAAAAGTTTCTGTAAAAAGCGTAATTTGGCAACAACGAAGTGCATGAACTGATTGCTGAAATAGATAATTGCATTTGTCGTGACTATAACGTCACATGTGTTTTGAACTTGATTGGCTAAAAGCACGTGTTTAAAATTACATGTGATTATGACGTCACATGAATTTAGTCCATTAAACTGCTGAAACACATCTTCCTTCGAAATAAGAGCCTTGAGTAACATTCTTTTGCCATAGATTTTATAGGTCATCGAAACATTTCTGGAGTCAATTTTAGCTATATCCTTTAAATCAGACTGCGATGCACTTTTAACTTCATCTACAGATTGTTCTTCTTTTAACATGTGGGGAACGCTATACTGACGCACCTTATGCGTTTTAAAGTCCTTAGTCAGTTGACATGCGGCGAGGATATTCAACTGATTCTGCTATTGTTTG
>BMAO01039668.1:0-44276 GCA_019973975.1 Trichonephila clavata
CTCTCTTTCTTTTGGTGGTAAGGAGATATTTTTCAGGAACAGCAGCAGAATGTTTGGGACAGCTGTAGAATTTTCAGGAACGGCCGTAAAGGTTTCAGGAACTGCATCAGAATGTTCTGGGGAAGTCGTAGAGTTTGCAGGAACAGCCGTAGAGTTTCAGCAGATGTGGACAACTGTGTTTCTTTTCCTATTTGAAACAGACAATCCACTCTCTTTCTTTTTCCCGCTTCATTCTCCAACTTTTTTTTCGCAGCTTTTATTTTTCAAATGATTCAATAAGTTGTCTTTACGGGTAAAGGATGTATCACAAAACTCACATACAATTTCTCTGTTGAATGCACAGAGTCAATGTGTCGTTTTAAATCACTTTGCCGAACGAAGTTTTCCCACAAATATTGCAAGTAGACATAATGAAGCCGTAGAATATTTTAGAACGTTGCTACTCACTACTAAATCTTCAAACAAATTTTGTGTTTTGCTACACTGTGACGATCAGGACTGTACATATATTCGACGGAGCGAATGGGCTATTTGAAACATGTTATCAACGCGGTTCCTTTTAAACTCCTGGGGGGGTGGTAGTACACGCCCCTCATCACTTCTCATTGGTTGGCGCAGTGGAAATCTGCACACGTCACGCTCCGACCCCTTACCACCCGCCGTTTCCGAGGCGTCAGTCTACAAAGTCAGACAGGGTATGTGAATAGATCAGCAGGGGGGTTTCGTCCTGCCCATTCAACCACAGACCACTGACGTCGAGACGAAACAATGAAAACCACGTGTTTTGCCTCCAAGCTGCTCTAATCCATCAAACTAGACATAAATAGGGGATCAATGCTACCTTGTTACAATACTATGAGAAAATACTGTACTGAATGGTCTCACTTTTATCTGATAATGAATCAAAACTTGAAAATGCAGGATACAACATAATATGATTATGGGCAGGATAAGAATTTATGAATTTCTTTTTGTTATCACGCAAAATAAAATTTATAGAATTAACTGTCTCGTAGTATAAATAGCAGCAGCATTGATAAAAATTATTAGTTTAATCATGGATTCTCTCAAATTGGTTCATCCATTTACTTTAATCTTGGCTGGACCATCTGGTAGCGGTAAAAGTCAGTTCGTTAAAAAATTAATTGAAAATAAAATGATTAAACCTTTTCCTAAAAAAATAGTTTGGTGTTATGGGGTTTATCAAAAGTTATATGAAGAAATGTCGAATATTTCCTTTCATGAAGGTATTCCATCTAAATGTGCACCAGTATTCGGATGCGTTAATTGTTATAGATGATCTTATGGGCGAGTTAGGGAATGATCCCCAATTAACAAAATTATTTGTAAAATATTCACATCACAGAAATTTGAGTATAATTTTTGTGGTACAGAATATTTTTCATAAAGGGAAAGAAATTAGAGAAATTTTCTTAAACGCTCATTATCTTGTATTATTTAAGAATCGAAGAGATCAATCCCAAATTACACATTTAGGGCGCCAATTATATCCTCGTAAAGTGAAATTTTTTCAAGAATGTTACACAGATACCACATCAAAGCCGTACGGATACTTACTTATTGATTTAAAACCTGAAACTGATGAATCCTTGCGTGTACGCACAGGTATGTTTCCTGGAGATGTTTTTTATGTATATCAACCTCGATAACCCATTACTTTGAAACAAATAAATAGATTCAAATTGTTAGATGAATATTCATTAGTTCGCAAGATGCCAGTGTGTTCTGAACAAACTTTAGAGCTCTTAAAATTAATTTCTAAAACAAAAAACTCAAAATCTATTTTGAAAAAGTGTTCAAAGAAAGAAATAAAAACTTTGTGTGAGTGCGTGCTGAATGTTTTATGTGGTAACATATCGTTGACTAAAATTAAAAAAAATCGCTTATCTCCCTATAAAGAAAGCTTAAGAAAGCTTTCTAACAAAAAAACACCTCTTTACGAGAAAAAGAAAATTTTAATTCAAAAAGGAGAAGGATTCCTATCTATTTTATTACCAGCAGCTATTTCCGTTATCAGCTCTTTAATTCAAAATGGAAATTAGCAAAAAATTTGTACTGGTACCGAAGAAAGAGCTCAAGTAGCGGAACACTTATCGGAACTTGATCAACGTATGAAAAACATTCTCCATAATAAGGATTTAACTGAAGAAGAAAAAGCAATACTCTATCTACAAGTTTTACAAAAATATACACATTTTTCTGTTGAAAATCGAAAAGAGTCCGAATCAATTCCAACTGAAACATCTGTATCGGAAAATCAAGAAATGGAATCATTAAACGAAAATCTAAAAGGTTCAATAGTGAAGACAGAGAAAGGGCAGAATGTGAAGACAGAAAAAGGAGTGTTAGAGGATAAAATTTTTAGAATTGTTCCACCTAGGTATAAAGAAAAAGCAAAAGATATTTTCCAGTTTTTAAAGCTTCAAGAATCTTTCAGTTGGAATTCTGATGGTGAAATTATTTACAAAAATACTGTTATTCCAGGAAGTAATATTGTATTCCTCGTAAATGATTTTCTACGGAACCGAAAATCGGCACCTGAAGGAAGATATGTATTTTTAAGTGCTTTGAATGATGTAAATTTACCGAAACATCTAGATGTAAATAAAAAATTGTATAAGAATAACAAAATTATCAAAAAACCAATAATGTATGCTCGCAGAAATGCATGGTTGAAACTTTGAAATAAATGATAATCATTTGATTTAAAAAAATGTCTCTTTATGATTTGAACAGTTTTCTTTTGCAGGTGAAAATATACTTATTTAATAAAATTTAAAAGTTTCAAATAGATGATAATTAAATAAAATTATATTAATTTTTTGAGAAAAAGAAATTTATCATAGAAAAAAAATAGTAATTTTTTTAGGGAAAAATAAAAGAATATAATAGAAAAAAAATAAAAGACACAAATATTTAGTTTCATTCCATTTTTTTTTTTATTTTTTTATTTTCTAAACACAAATCTTACACCATATCGCTTCTTTACAAATTGATACATAATAAAATCATTTATATACAATTGATTTAAAATATAATGCATAGAATAGCCTTGGCTGCGTTTGAATAAAAAGTAAATACAGTATTGTCCACAAACATTGGATGTTGGTGATTGAAACACTTTGGAATTCCATAATACATCTAAATAGGTAGTAGTACTAATGTTATAGAATGCAGGAGGTTGTCCAAACGAGTCATAAAATTCTAATTCTCTTTTATCATTCACAAATAATGCTAACCAGTGGGTTCCAGGCTGCGATGAGTCATCAGAATTTACAATAGCACACATGTTTTCTTGCAGAGGAGGGATTGTATCTCTAGAATAAACACCTTGGAAATAGGGGGACGTGGCCTTCTCTTGAGATAAGACTGTAAACAGTTGCATTCCATCCATTCTTTAATTTCCGAAATCATACAAGATATTTCTCGATTTGTTTATTTCGATTAAATTTTCAAACTCGGCGAAAACGATAACACATACGGTTTGTTCTAAAGATTTGCTGAATTTTAGTTCTAATCGCAAATTGCTATGTTTTATCAAACTTAAATGTTCTCCTGAGGAACATAAATCTGGTGAGAGGTTAAATCCAAATAATGTATTTGAATCTTTATATTCTTTTCTAGAAATAAATATACCTCTGTCTTGACCCATTCGATCTGTCCCAACGAATAGAGTTTGATAGGCACGTATGTATTGATCTTTAGAAAAATCGAGTTCTAATGGATTGTGAGGCACCGGTTGTCCATCCACATACACTCCAACAAAATTTAAATTAAAATGTTTAAACTCATAGGGAGATTTTGAAAATGCGCCGTGAAAAGCTTCATTATCAACACATCCTACAAAAACTTTTTTCGGCATTTGGCCTGAAAATATGTTATCTTGAATAAAAGACATGCTTCCTTTAGGAATCGAATACACTTTGCACAGAACTCGGTTAATGGGATATTTTGCACTTGTTTTTTCCAGCGCTTTCGCATGACCAAGAATAACTCCAGGATTCACGCGAACTTTTCGTATGAATAAAGAAACATGATCCAAAACAACTTTAAATCCTACAGATCCTTGCAAACAAAATTCGGGTTTGCTTCGTATTAATTTTATTTTTAAATCCACTAAATTGAGTAAAAGACGATCTTGATGAAATAAATCTGAATGTATGCAACCAATCATGTCTACAGTTGCACTTTCTTTAAAAAATTCAGTTCTTTTCTTGAGACCATCATCAGAATCCTTGTAAAATAGTTCAGCCGTTAATTGGGAAGTTTTGCTGTCGTATCCATGGTTTAAGAGAGTTTCAATATAAGATCGGTAGGGATATGTATTACTGGAATTGGAAACCACGCGATCATTTAAGGATACATCTACTTGAGAAAATAATGAATGTAGAAATAAATTCACAGGTCCTATAGTATCATCTTTAGTAATAGGTGTATTGTCCACTTTTACTATTTTCGCTTTTACATATAATTGTGTTTGACTGAGATCTATGTAATCTTCTGCACTTCCAGAAATGTGAAATTCTACAGGTGCGTTATCGAAAACGTTAGAAAGAGGGTGAAATTGTTTCCACTGCCCATCTTGAATAACTGTTTGAGTACCGGGTAAGTTGAAAAGTTCCAATTCAGATTTAACACATTCAGGAGAATCTTTGAGAATAAATGCCATTTTTACGAATCGAAAATATCGCGTACACTCACTTTACGTGCTTTGGATGAAATGAATTTTTTCTGTTTCTTACACTTTCTTTTATACTGTCCTTTCCCCACCATAGATTGAACTCTATCAATAGCTTTCTGAGCTAATTTTTTCCCACTTTCTCTGCTTCTTGTTTTTACGGCTTCTTTAAATTTTTCTCCTGACAATACATCAGAGGCAACACGACTCCCTGTCCTTAATACTTCTTTTCCAATAGTTTTACCTCCTTTTACTAAAAAAGGTAAGGCCGCTCTAAACAATCGGCGAAATATTCCTCCGATTCCATAACCCTTTTGAAAACTAATGCCCTTGTAATGAGTCAGACCCGAGCCGATCTGACCTGCATAATGGTCCTCAAATCTTTTAGTACAGCAAACGTATGGTAAGCTCATCTTGGCGCTTTTATCTTCAAATGAGGGTATGAGAAAAGCACTGCTTTATTTATAGTATTTGTCTCATGCGAAAATGAAGCACTATGATCACTTTACCTCTTTCAAAGGGAACAAAATCACCTGAATTGAGTCTCAGTTCAGCTTGAATCGTCTGAAACGAGTGTCTCACTAAAGGTAAGTATTGAGGTCTATCATAATATTGACTAATCGTTTCCCCGTCTTCACCTTTAGTTCGAACGATTCGTAATAAAGGAGCTTGTGTATCTCCCACAATTTGAGGTGAAATTAGATCCGAGTAAACGTAAAAAACCGAAAAATTAGACCATGCATCAGCAACGAATTCGCTTTTCATATTACCCGTTATGATTGCATTGCGTTTGAACCCTAACAATTCTCCTAAGTTCTCTAAATGAAGACTGCTACCTCGAATCGCATTCATTTTCACCCGTTTCGATGCTTTATTGTAAGTTATTGTGAACCGACTAGGATTTTTTGGTAAAGCAAGCTGTATGGCTGATATAATATCAAACATTGTTTCATAACACCCCACATCAATTGTTTGCTTAACGGTTGAAGAAATATTACCGTCACCCACTTTGTATCGAAAATAATTGTTAGTTTCATTTACGTTAAGCCAAGAATGAGGGTAGATGATTTCAGACAATCCCACTTCCCATTCACCATTTAAATAAACGGGGGAGGGTAACTGAGTTTTGAAATGAGATATTTTGTTTTCTGGAAAGAAATGCATAGAGCTATCAGAAGGTAATGTTACGTAGAAAGACATTTTGAAAATGAGTCCGTAAGAAAAAAATTTAACTATTTATACTTTTTGAATATCAGTCACCCAATCATTAAACTTTTCAGGATAACCTAAAAATTTAACAAAATATTCAGTGATTCCTCGTCTTTTTCTTTGTTTGATGACGTTCTCTACAGGATAGAAACCAGAGTCGACAACTTTTTGTAATTCTGCTTCATAATAAGTACCTTTAATCTATTCACCTTGTAAATCTCTTAATCTATAAACGATCGGAATTCTTTGCACGATTTCATAAACTGCGAAAAGTTCTCAACTCCAGTTTTGTTCATATCCTTTTTCAAAGAGAAGTTTTTGCTTATTAATGCGCACAACATCGCCAATTTTAAATTTAGGGGCTTTAGGTTTCTCATTTCTTAGATCACCATATAAATTATTTAATACTTGCTTCCTGTTATGCCTACTTACAGAAGCAGGCTCCATTTTAATTGAACGGTGATACGAGTGATTATAACTGTGCATTAATTTATCAATGACGTCAATGTAATTTTTAGTATTAAATTCAGTGAAATATTTCCACATTTTGTTTTTAACGTCCGATTAAACCTTTCAACTACGCTAGCTTTAGTTTCGTTATTTGTAGAAAAAAATTTTACACTCATATTTTTCAAATAATTTTGAACTACTTTATTTAAAAACTCCTTACCGGCATCTGTTTGCAACACTTTAGGCTTCCTTTCTTTAAAAATAATTTCTAGCGCAGACTTTACACTTTTTCCAAATTTATCTTTCAGAGGAATTGCCCATGCAAATTTTGAAAATAAATCAATGCAAGTTAACAAATACTTATAACCCTTATTAAATTCTGCTAAAGATTGCATATCGACTAAATCCACTTGAAACTGACGATCAATATCACTTACAAATACTCGATTCCGCTGAAACTTATGCCGAACAGGTTTATGAAGAGTGTAAGCATCTTTCTGTGATAACCAATGCTTTACATCTTTTTTACTATATTTCCCTTTTAAAGAGCGATGTAATGCCTCCACACCTCCGAAGCTACTTGGAACTTCGGGATTTTCGTAAAACGCTGCTAAATCTTGATACATTGTTACCGACGAACAGAACTTGATTGAGTGACTATTACAATGAATAGTTATGCAATTTATACTTTTGGGAAAGGCAAAGGGATTATGTTTAAAAGCATGAGCATAAATTTTCCTTACTTTTATACAAAATACTCTTATTTGTTTTTTAAACGTGAAACTTATTTCAACACAAATATTAAACTAACAAACAACAAAAATGATATTAACTCAAATCAAGCATAAAAAAAAACATTTTATTCAGATTTATAGGAACAAAATACTGTGTAAAACTTATAAAGTCAGTATGCAATATTTTTTAAACAAAATCCTCATAATATTCAAAACAATCAGATGGACATAACATATCTCTTACTTCTCTTAAAATAATATCTAAGCGAAGATTTTCCAAAAAATTTTCAGTTACATAATTTACAGGTTTTAACAGTAAAAAGTGTACATTTTCAAAAAGATTATTATAAAAATAATCAGCTATCTCATTAGCTTCCAGTGACAAAACATGTGAATTAAATGTTTCTTCTCGGTTCCCCCATAACTCCTCAGCGAGTTTCTGAGGTTGATTCAGTCCTTTTTCGTTCAGGAGGCTACAAATAGATTTTTTCAAAATTTGCGTCAAGTATCGTTGACCCAGACTAACGTCCAAAGAAAAAGGTAATGCGTTTTCTATGGGACCTTCACAGAAGGTTTTATATGCAGTTAAAAAGTCCATACACAGAAATACATTGTCTATAACGGCATTTTCAATAGCACCATATTTTTCAATCATTTCAGCCCACTGCTCTCGGGATATGCTGATTTCTTTAAAAGTAAGCTCTTTATTCGGACCGTATTTAATGCGCTTAAAAGTAAAATTAGTGAAGTTCTCGCTTGTTATTTGAATGTGCCGTTCAGGAGGGAAAAGTCCACTCGGTAATTCCTCCAGTGATTCCGGTACTTTCTTTTTACGCATGATATATTCGATCCACTGTGGGTCTAATGTTATTCCCTCAGGAGTTGGGTAGTAGGTTTTTCCATACTTCTTGAAACGCCTTATGTGTACTGATACGGAATCATAATAGATGCTTGCAAAGACAAAAACATCATCTCCAATTGGAAATACTCCATCTGGTATGCAATCCTCGGTAAATTTTCCATACTTCTGAAAATAATATACCAAAATTAATGAGGATTAGAAAAGTGTAAAAAACATTATAAACATTACATATCAAATTTATTTAATTTTGTTACTTACTTTTGAAACTTCTCTTCTTGCTTTCTTATTTGCAGAAGATTCCACGACCTTTCCAAGCTTTCGTTGTTCGCTATGTGTTTCAGACATTGTCAATTTTTTTTTTTCCTTTTCGAATACAGTCCGTCGCAGTACTGACAAACGAAATGAATCTTGAACCTAAGATGTGACAAGGGTCTAAAGCATATTGACCGAATTACACTTGAACGGAGTTCACTGAGTGGTTGAAAGCAATGTATCCATCCGCTCTAAGCATTGAGATAATTTCTGACGTAGAATTCAGTCGCCGTCTTGTAGAATCAAGATCAGACAAGCTAAGACAAGTTCAATCGTAAACCGTTCACACGCTGATTACGAGTATTCTACGTCACATTTTTACTGTGTATGTGTAATCATTATACCGCATTAAAATTTACAAATTATTAAAATAATATAAGTGAAATATTTTTTTTTATTTCATTTTAATTAAGAAAATGTCGCCATCTGCTTCGCCTGCAAAATTAAATTCATGAGATTATAAACCTAAGTTTTCTTCAGGTCTGCATGCCTTCATAGGACAATGGTTAGCGTAACTGAAAAACTATTGTCCTATGGAGACATTTTGTTCTGGGGCTGTGAGTTTGAATCTGGATTTATTATTTTTTTTTTATTTGAGCGTTATTTTTTCAATCATTTTAAAATCTAATAATTAGTGTATAGTTTAACCAATAGGTGGCGCCATGAGCACTTTAAACATTTCAATAAACTTTTTTTACACATTTCAAAAAACAACTCAACTTAGCAGCAGGAGGGAAACAACTCAACAGCAGGTGAAAACAACTCAACTCCCCCATCAACTCGAAAACCAAAACCATAGCAGGAGGGAAACAACTCAACTCCACGCAGCATCCACAGAAGGGAAACAACTCAACTCCCCCTATCAACTCGAAAACCAAAACCATAGCAGGAGGAAAACAACTCAACTCTGCGCCTGCGCCTTTACCGCAGAACCGGCTTTTCTTACCTACTAGCGCCTGTGCCTTCGCCTGTGCCTTTACCGCAGAACCGGCTTTTCTTGCCTACTCCTAGTGGTCAAGGTAACAGACTCGTGGCCAATGTGTCATGAATTCGAGCCTCCTACTATTGCACAAAGTTTCATCCCGAATTGAATTTCCTTAGTCGTGCCCTGCCCTTGTTAGTGTAATGAAGACCTGCCGTGTAGAGGGGTTGATGTACGCTGAATCTATCGACATTGAAAGTTTTCACGTTGGTGTAGCGAGGAATTTTGGAGAGTTGAGTGCCAGCTCAAGTGTCATCCTCATCAGCTGACCATGGTGTAATTTACGCGTTCTGTTGCCAATAACCTTTTATTTGATTCGAAGTTCCAACTCTCTATCAATTAATATTTCAGGCTTAAAATTAAGTAAGTTACAGTTAATGCTACAGGATAATTTTTGTTTCATTAATTCTTCAAAGATCCAGATGCAACAATTCGACTCATTCGAAGCTCCAATTCATCAACGCAGCATTAAACTCTCTTAGCCAATCTTTTCCTTCTATCGTAAAACAAACAGAACACGTTCCCCGTTTTATTTTTAACGAGCACTTTTCGAACATTGATTTCCCATTAACTTAAAATCAATCCCGCTTTGATGTTGCCGAAGTGGAACGCAAAACTTGGTAATTCTCGTGTTTTATTACACTCGTTTTGAATTATTCAGAATGATTTCGTTGCAGCTGTATCTTTTGCATTTCGAACATGCCCTTATTTCTTTATTTTTATCGCATATCAACATTATATGCACTTAAAATCTAATATATTTATTTGGTGTCGGCTCTTTGTGGCTTAGAGATAGCGTGCCACCCATGTAAGTTCAAGGTTGTGGGTTCGATCCCGGCTGGAATCGATAGGTTTTCTGGATGTGAAAATCGAAGACAAGCATGTCATATGTTTTGTGGTATAATTTTAACACACCTTGAGTATCAATTTAGATCTGGTGCTGTTGGCAAAATTAAATCACAGCAATATTATCAAAAATGTGATAGCGCAAGCCACCACTAAATGAATCCACCAATGAACTGAGTGATTACAGTCACGAACTTGTGATCGGCATTGTCGAGTCCTGGTTTCTCACGTTACCATTATTCAGTTTTGGATAGTTAAGTGTCAGTTTGGATATCATCCTCGTCACTTGAACGGGACTTTAAAATTACGAAGTAAGTCGGCAATAGCCCTTGTGTTGCTTCAAGGGATGACGTTAAACAATTAATGTGTAAGATGATTGTTGGCCATGGTTATGGATTGCAATACCGGGTTCCCTTATACCAGTATTTTGAGCCATTTGTACAATTTTGTAATACCGGTATTCACAAGTTTAAATACCGATTTTCGGTATTAATTAGAAATTTTTAAAATTGTCTCCTTTATATGTTGATTATAGTAAAATAGTATACTTTTTGTTTTTATGCCTCCCTAACGGGCGAAATTAATTAGACTGTGAATATAAAGTTGCATCGTACAATCAAGAGGAATGATAAAATATATGAATCATCCAAGGAGGCAGGCTAAAACTATCCTATTACAGCTCAGAGCGATACTGCACACGCGCAGGATTCGTAGTCTAATATTCATATCTGTAAAAACAAGGTTGTAGTTATGAAGAAAGTGTGTAATATTTCGATATTTTTTTAATTGGTGAGTTTGTTATTCACATTGTATTTGCATATCATACATTATAAATGATGCATTGTGTTTTTTAAGATCACATTTCAAAAATTTGTAATAGTACCACAGATTGAATAGAGATATTTACACTTTTTGTGATTTAAATAAATAAGATGTTCCTTTACCTTTTTGTGATTTTTTTTATATACTGTTATAATTTATAAGTTGAATTATTTTTTGTGGTATTTACACTCTCTAAAAAATCTGGCTACTAAAACAAAGAAACTCCTGTGTTTTCTTTCTTTTTCTAAAAATTCTACTACCGGTATTAAAACCGGCACCCCTGTATTAAGATCTAAAAAATATCGAATACCGGTACAGTAGAACGTCGTTTATCCGAATCCATTGGGACCGGACACCATTCGGATACGCGATAGTTCGGATAACCGAAAACCGAATGCAATCCATGCAGTATATGAAACTGGACACTATACGAATATTGAAAATCATCACATGCGGAAACGTGCTCTAAGAAAAAGCAAAATAGGTGCAAAATGTCGCAGTTTTACCTTAATTGTGGAAAATAATCATTTTTCGCTGTATCATTGTACACCTGTTTTTTCTCTGTAAGGTCTCTGATTCTCTTGAGCTGCATTATTTGAGTAGGACAGCACTCTGGTTGTTGTTCGTACCACTCCATAGCTGTCTCTAAAGCAGAAAAACGCGTCGGCATTTGATGGACCCTTGCTACTTTCGTTGTTGCTGTTGTTGTCCTCGTCTTCATCCGTTTCATTGTCAACAGGTTCGGATTCTTCTTGCACGGAAGTCACAATCTCGTCATCATTTAGCATGTTTACCAAATCACACAACTGAAATTCCTCAAATTATACCTTTACACCGTCACTTATGGCCTCACGCGAAACAACTGTTAAGCATTGGAGTGTTCGAAAACGTATCCGGACTTTGGTACGGATAATAAACGTTCGGATAAACGACGTTCTACTGTATTGAATTTTTGGTCCGATATTTCATTCCCTAGCCATGGTGTCAGATATGAGTTTTATGACCAACAATGTTTTCTCTTGAGTAATGCTTCCATTACAGATGATTAGGGAGTAGGGGGGGACCATTCAAAATGATGAGGTCCGTCGCCAGTAGCCCTCGTGTTCAACGTAAATCAAAATAAAATAAAATCACTAGAAAAGGATGCAAGTAATAATTAGTGTTATTACTCATTATATTTGAAAACCTCGTTGGGTTTATTTTATATTGTATAGAATTTTTTTTATAAATTATTTTTCAGGGCATTGAACCGGAATTTTTTTTTTTGTCCTTATTCAGCTTTAAAAAAAAATCTGTTCACAGTTCCGGTTTTCGTTCCGCCAAAAATAACAGTTTTCGGTTCAGTTCCGAATGAATGATTTTATTTTATATATACATATATTCTTATTTGTACTAAAAATATAATCTATCGTAAACAAAAAATGTAATTCTACCAATATTTACAAGATTTTTTTTTAATTGGTACACTATGTGAATTGATAAAATTCACCAGCATGTACGATACGACCTGTGAGCTGAGCATTGGCTTAGTTATCCATTACCAAAATCGCATTTGACGAATAGGTTTATGAATATGTGGATTATGTGTACCCTCGTCGCTTGACGTGCACTTGGCCTTTCAATAATTATGTAAAAAATATGTTCATTGATTTTACACATCAAGATTGCCTCTAATTATTAAGCCGGTTGAAAATTTCAAACCTTAACATGCCTTTCAACGCTTTGCGTTGCTGGAGCTACCAAAACCACCATTGTTATTTTTTTCCCCAGAGTGGATCTGTAATTTTATTTTTTCCCCAGAAATCTAAAGTATGTTTTATATGTTGTACATCAAAACAGGAAATAGAGAAGCAATGTACATGTAATGAGGATAATTATATGGTTGACTTTAAATTATAAAATATTAATAAAATGGTTACAGTAATAAAATGTTTGAAAATATATCGAACCAAATAAATCGATATGTTTTTCAATTCAGTTCCGGTTTTCGTTCCGACCAAAATAACAGCTTTCGGTTCAGTTCCGGTTCGAAGCCCTGTTATTTTTCTCGGTTTCTTTTGAAATGGTGTTCTTATCCGGAGGACAGAACCCGCGATTTTAGGTTCCGTAAGCACGCAACTTACTACTGGACCAAATTGATCACTTCAGCCCGGAGACTGTTACTGGCTTATATAGATAATATCGCTACACTCTTCCTCACCAGTGAGTCGGTGGATAGGTGAACGAATGATATAGTTGTTATGGTGAGCGTATGAGTTTCTGCTGTTAATTGGAGGAGTTGCGTCAAGTGCGTCTGACGAGTTTTTGGTTGCTCTTTTTGCGAGTAAATGATGCCACGACAGTTCAGAAGGTTTCTTAGTTCAACTAAGGTTCCCTATGGAGTGGTGCTCTTATTCAGAGGACAGAACCCGAGACCTTCGGTTCCATAAGCACGTAACATACCACTGAACCAAAAGGATCACTTCAGTACGGAGGCTGTTCCCAGGAGCGGCTCTAGGGCCGGACCCCTGTCCGGGGCGGCCAATCTTAAGGGCGGCATTTGGATCGAATTTGTGAAATATTTTCTGAAATATTATTGGGTGGGCATTTGGTATCTTATTTAACGCATCTTATTTCCTTATCTTGTACTCAGTATGTTTAATACCAATTTTCTTTTCTGTTGAAACTTAAAGGGTTCGAGGCGGGAGTACATGTTAAATCATGAAATTAGATATGTTTACACATCTTTCACTTGTAACTTTCTTCCAAGCCCGGAAGTGGGGTCACAACGGATATTCCTTTCACCCGTACAATGTCCAGTTTCAGCTATCCAAAAGGGGACAGGGGTAATTAAAGTTTTTGGTAGATAGAAAGTCACATAAGATGTTTTATTTTAGTCCCGAGTGTATTTACTATAAGTTAAAATAAACGCTTATGATCCACACCATCAGTGGACTTTTTTTCGAAGAAATTAGCCGACTGAAATGGGCGATTCCTTTTCTTACATTTTACTCGTTTCAAATAATAGCAGGTAATTATGTTCTTAATTTCGAATTATTTTGTATTTTTTAAGACAATATAATACATATAATTGTTATGCTCCCTTTTTGATTTTCGAAAAAATTATTGAAGTTTTATAGGTGTGTATCCATGTGAAGAATTCATCTTTTTTAATTATAATTTTTTGCGCTTTGGAGAGAGGGGTGCCATGTTCCATTTTTGTCCGGGGTGGCAAAACTACTGGATCCAGCCCTGCTGTTACTGGCTTATATAGAAGATACCGCTACACTTTATTATTTTTGTCGATGCATGTACAGCAATTGGATCAAAATGCAATCTCATCCCGGGTGTATTTTTCTTCGGAATACTTTTTATTTAAATCGTTATTTTTTTTATGCAAGTAAATTGAATATTTAAAATTGGGTGAATCATATTTGATACAAAGAAATGCTTGTTCTGAATTTTTCATACCTTTTTAAAAAAATGTCTAACCTGAGTAGAAATTCAATTTACTTCACCTCGTGTAGGATAGATGCAACGCGCTGGGAACACGATTATTTCTCTCTTCTTTCATTTCCAAACTCTTTACTGAAATCGAATCTTTTAAAGCTTCTTCCACCGTGATGCAAATGCATTTTTCTTTTCTACTTTAAAGGGGAAAAAATTACATTTTGCTATGCATTTATTTTTATCGATCTCGAGTCTTCCAAGAAACTAACAATGTAAAAGTAATAAAACATATCTGAAAGAGTATAGGATAACATCTGGTTAATGTTATTAATGGAATATTTTATGCCAGTTATTTTCAAACTGTGTTCCACGGAATCCTGGGGTTCCGCAAGGCATACCAGGGGTTCCACGAGTCGCAATGAAAAAAAATCGAAAGGAAACATAAATATTTATGCAAAAAAAAGGGATTCATGTTCTCTGAAGTTTGTATAATTACAAGTATCTAAATCTCATCCTATGCATAAAAACCGAAAATTTTAGTTATGTTATAATATCATTGTTTTGCAATACTTCTTAATGATTTATTATAATACAGTAAAAGAATATTAAAACGTTTCATCTTTTTATATATAGTCGACTCTCGCTCATTCGAAGCATATGCTCAGCCCCTAGAAAAATTCTTGATATTTCGAACTAAAACAATAAGTTTCGGTGCACTCGATATTTTGAAGTAAAATCTGTGGTTGGCCAGAGTACAACAGGCAATAGATATACATATATAATTCGAAGTTATCTTATGAAACTCTCGACAATTCGAAAACTTACTATCTAGAGTCCTGTAGCAAACAGGTTGGAGCTTTCATGTTTTGTGTTGTATTGTCTCTGCATGTCTCCCCCCTGTAACGTTGTGTCTTTGATGACCATCTGTTTGTTACTCCTTCTCTGTGTTCCTCGGTTCCTCAGGCGAAGATTGTGTTTTTTGCGTCAGACTGACATAACGATTTATGGCTCATCTGTGTGACCCAATAGGGCACGGACTGGACTGACTGGAACCTGTCTTGAAGAACCAATAGTGTTGAGGACAATGTTTGTGGGAACCGGGTGCGAAATTATTTCATTTCCAATGAGGAATGGAAGAGATATGGTGGGGCTGTGTAAGAGTCCTGTTCGAGAATTACAACATGAATGTATTCTTTCAATACATGACCTTAAACTTCTGTATGATATTTATACCGTATAATATGTACTTTTTATAAATATTATAAAGTATTTTTATACATATGTACAATTGTTGTTTTATTACATAGTTTAAAATTTAAATGTGTTAAAAATAAAATTCGGGAGTTTTTCTTACTCTCATGATAATTCGAACTCTTGATAATTCGAAGTTTTTCATTGGTCCCTTCAAATTAGCTAGAGCCGACTGTATATACTTTCTATTCGATTGTGATTATTGTTTACTATCTTGGGCTCCACGAAGTTTTCTAATGGAAAATACACCTTTTTGCATTTGTGGGGGAAAACCGTTTATAATGAAGAAGCAATATATTTTATGTTAAGATCCAAATTTAAGGAAGAACAGCTCTTGAGAGAATGTTATGTTGCTAATTCTCACGCAAAATGCACTGTATTTCTCACACAGCTATAATAAACATTTTAATTCCATTCAGATCCCAGTTACTAACAGGGGCGTAGCTACCACCGTATCAATGATACGGAGCTCCCAATACACAGGGGCTCGAAATGAGCAAGCAAAAATGGTAAAATATTAAGGGATTCAGAAAAGAGCCCCTAAGGAAGCCCCACCTTGAGTCTGGATTCCAGATGTATTAGCCTACGTATTACCTCATGCCATTGGCAACATTTGGCGAATTTCAGCAAATTTGTTTTAGTCGGAACGTGTTAAACAGTTGCCCTTTAGGCTGGTATAAAATAGGTTGCCACAACTCATAAAATGTTTGGCGATTACGCAGTTAATGTCTGGGCCAATCGCTGGCATGGAGTAAGGGTTGTCTTCAGTCAATGTTGAAAGATAGGGATCAAATTGTCTTCACATTTGCGGGCAGGAAAAGGCTCCAATATCCATAAAGAAATTTACTCTTCATCTAATACAATTTTTTAATAGGATACGGTTCTTAAAATTTTAATTTTTTTTCCCAAGGATATGCCTTATTTAGTTTTATTACAAAATGGATATTTAATTTTTTTTTTTTTTTATGTTAAAGTAAAGGAGGTGAGAAAACGTCATACACATTTTTACAGCAAATAATTGATTGTTTCAATTA
The DNA here is from genome assembly GCA_019973975.1 of Trichonephila clavata. Lineage (NCBI taxonomy): Eukaryota > Metazoa > Arthropoda > Arachnida > Araneae > Nephilidae > Trichonephila > Trichonephila clavata. The sequence continues at coordinate 16,631 of BMAO01039668.1, forward strand.
GAATTAAATAGTATAAAGAAAGTATGCTATTTTCTTTAGGCTAGAGTAGCCAGAATATAATTTTCTGCCTTTCTGAATTTTTTTTTTTCTTTAACTTTCAGTTCATTCTAAATTATTTTGGCGTAGTTAAGATTAACTGCAACAGAGGGCGCTAGGGTATTTTCTCTAACGAATTTATTTTTGGTGATATCTTATATTTTAGAAAGAAACTGTAGAATTCCAGACTATAACTTTAGTAATCTGTATGTTGTGACGTATAATGGAGATTATTGTAAAAGGTATGTGATGCTCTCAGAGGCTTAGAATCCCAAAACTGATGAACTTTCTGATTTAGGAATGTGTGTGTGTGTGTTTAAAAAATTCATTTATTTTCATAAATTTTACGTTTAATTATGTTCTGTTTCCATTTTTTAAGTCTATTATTAAAATTATGTCTATAAAAATGTTTAATAAAAATGTTTGACAAACAAAGAATTAAACTAATTTTATACTTTTCCAAATCTCTTGAGTGAACTAAAGCACACAAAATAGTACTTGAAACTGAAAAATTGAAATTTTAGTTGTAATTCATTGCATTATAATTTTTTTTAAGGATTTTTCTTTTAAAGAATGGATTTTATATCTGACTTATAATTTAAGCATTGAAATATTTTTAATAATTATTAGCATAATCTTGTTCCTTAAATTCAATTGTTATAAGCAGAAATTTATTTTTTTTACCAAAAAAGAAATTGAAATTAACAGCACTGTTCACATTCTTTTTGTGGCCGCGGTAGCCAAGTGGTCTAGGCATCGGATCACGGCTAGCTGTGTCATGAGTTCGATCCCAGTACCACTGAAGACCCTCCGTGTAGGGGAGCAATGCACGTTAAATCTGTCGAGAGCTCAAACGTCCTCCCGTCGGTGTGGTAGTTAGGAGAGGGGTGCCAGCTCAGGTGTCGTCCGCGTCACTTGACCATGGTTCAAAATTACGTGGACCGTCGCCAAAAGCCCTCGTGTAGCTGAACAGTGCAACGTAAATATTCACTCACATTCTTTTTAGGGTGGTAGGCTAAAATTCATTTCGGCAATACTTTTTAAAAATAAACTGGATTAAAAAAAAACGATATTTCTGTTAGGGCTCTGATTTCTTAAAAGACAATTGTCAAAATCAAACCTTTGCAGGATTCTGTTTAGACAAATGTTTTTAATGGGGTTTATTCTCTATCAAGGTCTGGACCATTTCCTTTTTCCCTTCCTATCAAACAGCACAGAAACCGGAAGTAACACGAACCCCCAGTATTTCCGGTTGTGTTTCCTTGGCGCGAAAAAACAATGTCCAGCTTTGCCATTTATTACGCTGCAAATATTGTTCACTTTTGTTAACAAATTCGGTACTTATAACGTCGACCAGTTTCGCCAAATAAAAAAACAAAAAAGCTGCCAAATGCTGTTATTGTTTCCACACATGCGCGGAAAAACAAATTCTCGTCCTTGCTCCTTCCAGGTAAGAACATCGACAAATAACCTGAAGAATATTAAGAATTAAGTAACGTATATTTTAAGAACATACACGGACACCTGAAATAAACAAAATGTATAAGTACATTATATAGGCTGCAAAACAGCCATAATGGCATTCAAAATCGCGATTAATGTATTGTCATGCAAACTACTACGTATAAGTTCACTTAAGTACAAATCTAAATATTGTCTTGGAGATCCTCAATGTTTTGTCGTTTTGCTAAACTCGTGTGTGGCCGCGGTAGCTTAGTGGTCAAGGCATCGGATTATGGCTAGCGTGTCATGAGTTCAAGCCCAGTACCACTGAAAATCCGCCGCGTAGGGGAGCGATGTACGTTAAATCTGTCGAGAGCTCAAACGTCCTCCCGTTGGTGTGGTGAATCAACTGGTGTTGTCTTCAGGTATGATAAGAGTTGGGGGACTTGCGACCATGAACCCCCCCCCCCCGAATACTTTTTGTGTGATCTACTGCACCAGTATTTCATGTTATAACATATAAAATCACAAAAAACATGTTGTTTTAATTACATAATTGTACCTTTATTTAAATGCTCTAGTTATATATATATTGTTGCTTATAATTTTTTTTTAAATATTTGAATTTTTTTTTTTTTTAATTTTGATAAAAATGGTAATTTTTTTTTTAGAAATTGGGCAGTAAAAATAAGTTTTAACATTTCAAGAATTAAATTAGTAGAATTAAATGCATTATTACTATGCGAAAGCTCATACCAAGTGGCCGCAGTAGTCAAGTGGTCTAGGCATCGGATCATGGCTAGTTGTATCATGAGTTCGATCCCAGTACCACTGAAGACCCACCGTGTAGGGGAGCGATGCTCGTAAAATCTGTCGAGAGCTCAAACATCCTCCCGACGGTGTGGTGTGGTAGTTAGGAGAGGGGGTGCCAGCTCAGGTGTCGTCCGCGTCACTTGACCATGGTTCAAAATTACGCGGTCCGTCTCCAAAAGCCCTCGTGTAGCTGAGCAGTACGACGTTAATATTCACTCACTCACTCTCCGTGATGTGGACCCTACGGCACCGCAGTCAATGTCACTAAACACTATACCGGATGGGCGGCATATGGTGGCATTTGGCGACGTTTTTGATTCGACGAAATTGGTCGGTGGTATAATACGTAAATACCAAAAAATTTTTTAAATGCCGAAAACTAACCGCGTATTGTCTAAATCTATATTCAGTGATTTCGAATAAAATTAAATGCATAAATATTATTGACACTGGAATTGTATAAATATGAATGTTTTTATATCGAGCTAACTAAAGTCATAAAAAAACATTACATTTGCTGAGAAAGTTCTTTCTGTATCACAATTAATCACATTATTTGAAGAACAGTGACACTTTGCGTGACAGCACCACGAAAAAGGAAGAAATTATTGCTTCCTTTCACAAAGATATTTCTTTCAGTTTGCGAAATGAATTTCCTACAGTACACAAATGTATCAAAGTGCCTTTTTATAGTGACAGGTTCTCTTTTTTTTTACGTAACTTTTTTCTTTACATAAGATAATTAACATTATACGTATACTTGAATCTATTGTGTGAATTCCATTTGTCACGCAATTCAATTTGCAGATAGTTCTCACGCATCATGTATTATTTGTATATGTTTTCTCTCTTAATTCGCGCGCGCGTATGTATTATTGATGTGTAACATCTTTCCACTCGATTGCTGGAGATTTGTGGGAGTGATTTCGTGAAAACGGACGGAAATGCGTAACAGGAAGTTGGGGAAGCACACGCTATTCGGTGAAGTTCTGTTTTTTCTCCTTCATTCGGGAGGGGCTCCACCCCACCCCCTGCGGTCTAGGCCGTGGGATCTTTGTTTTTGTTTTCTCACGTTAGGATCAGAGAAGCTAAATCCTTTAGGCAGAGACGTGGTTAGACAATGACGAACGTGTTTCGATACCTGACTTCGATTGCTGCGTACAATTTAAACGATCGGGCCACCGAGCAGCTGGTGTTGCGATCTATCGTAAACAGAACAACTCGCATGTTGTAGCTCGACATATGGATATTACTTATCGTCAAACGAGTGGACTGGGTACTGTTAGTCAAGATATTGCGGATATATGTGCGGCAAAATGCTTATTTGAAAATGGACAATCAGTGATTTCGGTGGTCGTATACATTTCTCCGAATCAAACGGTGCAAAAAATTAAAGATTTCCTGCATTTTTTACTTCATATGCCGAAGGTGGATTTGCTCTTTTTAAAAAAACTATCACTCGCTTTCCATGATTTTGAGTGGTGGTTTAAAGTTAACTTCAGTTTGCTAGAAGCCAGACCACTCATAGCTTTTTTGAATGATGAACTCAAGCTCGAAACGAACACAAATCGAAATATTTCGACAACTGACAGTGGTATTGTTATTGACGCTATTTTTCAACGGTTTTTAAATACTTTGAAAACACAAGTATATGTATCATATTTTAGTTATCACAAATTATCATTACCGCTCTTCCCCAAATTGAACAAGAATAATTATTTTTGATAAAAAATTGCATTACTCCTTGTGTTAATTAAATAAAATTTTCATTAAAGATATAATTAGTGCATAGAAAATTATTTCCAATCATACTCGATTAATTTTTTTCAGAATTTAAGTTGCTATTGCGAATTTACTACCATAACATGTCAGATGTTACACATCGTATGCGATTACTGTAAGGCTCGTTTCTTTCTTCTTTTTTTTTTGTATATGTTTTCTCTTGTAATTCATATGTATTATTTGTATATGTTTTCTCTCTTAATTGGGGCCATGGTAGCCTAGTGGTCAAGGTCACGTACTAGTGGCTGGCATGTCACGAGTTCGAATTTATTACCGCTGAAGACCCTCCATGCAGAGGGGGCTGATGCACGTTAAATACGTCTAGGCTCAAACGTCCTCCCGTTAATGTGGTGCGGAAGTTAGGAGAGGAATGGTACCAGCTCGGGTTTCATCCTCGTCAGTTGACCATGGATCAAAATTACAAGGTTTGAAGCCAATACCCCTCGTGCAGCTTTATAGTGCGAAGTAAACATCGTTCACTTACTCAACAGACGTAAAATTAGCCCCCTTACCACGATGAATTTCGTGAGCCTCAATCAGGTGTCGGATCAAGGGAACATCATCGTCATCAGACACAACAACAAATAAATTATAGTTTTAAAAAACTAAAAAAACACGTTTTTATAGCTAATCGAAGTAAAAAAATAATTCTAAATATAAGAAACAAAAATGATTTACGAGAAAATTAATGTCATTGTAGCCAAAGCGTGGGGTGTTCGATATCAATTGTTATAATTTCTTACTAGTTCTGTTCTGAAATGCAGAGGTTAGTGTAAAAATGTAGTAAAAAGCACTTTTCGCTTTTTCCACAATGACAACCATTTTTTTACTTTTTAGTTCGATTAGCTATAAAAGCGTGTTTTTAGTTTTTTTAAACTATAATTTATTTTTCGCCTTTTAGTTCGATCAAAAATAAAAGCGTGTGTTTTAGTTTTTAAAACTGTCATTCATTCATTCACTGATGAATTAATCTTAAAGGCGTCCTTTTTTAGAATCTGGAAAACCAATTGGCATCCTATCAGTGCGTCAATACCGAAATCAGTGGATACGAAAATCGTAGTCACGCATGTCATATCATTATGTGGCATGTAAAAGATACCTTGAGTATCTATTTGACTTTGGTACTTTTGGCAAACTTAAATCTCGGTAATATTTAGTATCAAACGAGAGCTTCAATTGAATAAATTCAACTGTCAAAAATGTAGTAGCGAAAACCGCCACTAGTTGGAACCACTAATGAAATGGTTCTCACACTTTGGGACTTGGCGTATCTGCAAAGGCTTGACTGTCAAAATGCAGCCCATTAAAAAGAAAAAAACAATTGAAGATATTGGGACGATTTATACGAAATTCGATATCCTTTGTATTTTAGGGCATGATTGGCAATAAAATGACCATGGTGTGGCAACCCTGGATAGAAAATGAAAGCTTTCCATTTTGGTCTAATTTTCTCTTCTTTCTTGTTTTGTTTCGATCCGATAAGAAAGAAACTTTGAAATCGAAATCCTGACCAGAATTGAAATACGATGTCGCCGCAGAAATTGAGATAAAAAGAGAAATATAAAGAAAAATTTTTGTGGGGTGGACCAAAAGTTTTGTCCTGATTATAAATATAAATTGTACTCAAACTATTATGAGAAATACGCAATAGAGTAAATAGAATGAAAATAATTAAACGTTCCTTGTGTGACCCGGTACTGTTTGATCCACGGACCGCTCCGCGGCCTGGAGGTTTGGGAAAATTGAGTTAGAGTACATTTGATTTTTAAAAAAATATTGTATAGAAAAAGAATGTTGAAAAAAATCTTTTGAGTCTTTTGTGTTATAGGTTTCATAGTTTCCCGTTAAAAATGCACAAAGCCTCCCCCTCGAATCGTATGAATAATTCAAAAAAATAAATCGGAAATCTTATTTAATTAAATAAAATCTTATTTTTTTATTGGAATTATTTTTTTTAAAATTCTGGTCTTCATTTAATCTTTTTCACCGAATTTACTTTTTCCAACATACAATGGGGGAAAAGTTGTCTTACAAACGACGACTATCATCAGCTGAAAACGATTTAGAATTCTCTCTCAATAAATGGTACAATCAGCAATTCTAATGTTCCATTTTACCGTGCAATTTCTCCCAAACGATTTTCCGTCTTCTCTCTCTCTCTCTTTCTCCCTCTCCCTTCTTTAAAACACGCCCATTTCCAAACACGGTGCACAAACAGTGAACACAATAAAAATTGGAGCACTGGTCGCCATGGAAACTGTTCGAAATGATACACATACACGCGCGCACGGTATTTCAAAATGTCGTCGTCGGAGAATCATGATCCATCGACTGTTCTCGAGCAAATTGAATGCATTATTTAGAAATTAGAGCGTTCGGTTGAATTGTTATGAGAGAACTGATGACTGTAATGACATTGTGGATGGAGTAGATGGAAACTTCAAAGCGGGTTAGTGGTGGTTTTAAAGATGTAGATGATATTTAATAAGTTTCACTTGAATGTAACGAAATCTTTGAACTCGATTTTTACCCACTTTAAAAGGTCAGATTAATTCGAAATTTTTCACACTTGTCAAAGACCGATGCGACACAAAAATTTTCTGATTTTGTTCCATTCACCTGATCAGGATCACCAGAAATAACGACTTACAGATTTGGCGGCTAATTCCATATACCACTTCCAGATTTGGCAATTTATTGCGTATACCAATTCCAGATTTGGTGTCTAATTCCAGATTTAGCTACTAAAAAAGATTAAGGTGCAACCCTAAAAGTGAATACACTTGTGGTTAATACAAGTAAAACAAAGAAAAAAGTGTTCTTAAAATGAGAGAGAAGAGGTGGGTACGTCAGCAATTTCTTACCATAATATAAACTATTGTCTAGTTTTTCTGAAAATGGAAATAAAAATAAAGAATCGTGCATGTGTGTGTGAAAAAAAATAATTTGTTCTAATTGCTAAATATTTTATTTTTATAAAGCAATACGTTTAGAAGTGATGATACGAATTATAACATTAAAATATACGTTTAAAAGGGGATAATACGATTGACATTTAATATTTCTTCTTAACACACTTTTATTAGTTTGAACTGTATCTATAGAGACGGAATCTTTGAAATATAACGATGCGGGACAAATACTGTGTCAGTATCTAAATAAGCCAGTAACAGCGTCCGTACAGGAATGATCATTTTTGTCTAGTGGTATGTTACGTGCTTACGAATCCATAGGTCGTGGGTTCTAATCCCCGACAGAAGGGAAAAATTACCTTGTATTTCCATCCTTCCCCCCCCCCCTGTAGTAGTTAACGTTATTAAATCGGAAAAAATATTTCGTGTATGACATTTGAATCAATTTTTCGTGGCACACTGGTCAGAAATAGCTGCAGTAGAACTACTTTAATTCCAACAAGTAGTTTTCTATGATTTATTCAATTTCCTTCGGTAACATTTGTGTTTGCAACCGCTCGAAGAGGAATTAGTTGCATATTTTCCCCGTGCTCTTGTATCATTTTCTTGACATATAATGGGTAATTGCGAGAAACCTTTTCTCTGGACTTGCTTGTTTTCCTTTAGCTAAGACCTTCATTCTCTAAATGGATTACCCTGTTTTCGTTTCTGCGGAGAAAGTCCTTGGATCCGGGGGGCATCGTAATTCCTTCGTAGTCCTGTGTTCGTGACATTTTCCTTCTCAGCTGCTGTTTTTCCCCACGGAGTAAATCATCGGAGCGACTCTCTACTGCATATTTTGATCGATATACATTGGTGGGGGGATCTTTTTTGTGTGTGTAGCTTGTTTATCTGTTTATATTTTCGAAGTTTGTCATATTTACGGACTAGCGTTTTGTTTTTCAACACGAATGTACTCATACTATTCCCAAGAAATCTTATAAAAGAACTTTCTTGTATCATTTGCAGCTATGAATAATGTATAAGAATAAGATCTTGTGTATTGGTTTGATTACCAATCAAAAGAATGGGAAAATCTTATAAACAGGTTAGGTGAACAAATTCTGTAAATGATTTTTGTTTATTTGCATCCCCGTAAATAGATCAATCAATACGCATCAAAACAGAAAAATCTTCAAAATTTAAGTTCTTTCTATTCGTTCCCATTCAAGTTCAAATACATTTTTCAAACTTGTAGTGGATGACACTTAATGTCAATAGTTTTTTCAAATATGAATTCATTAAATAAATTAAATTAATTTTAGTTTTAAATGGGGAAAAAATTAAATTTGTTCCGAATAAAGGCAATAGATGGCGACAGTATACATTGATTATCCAATTACCGGGTAAGTGAGTGAACATTAACCCGGCACTTCTCGCGCAGGGTGTGTCATACCCACCGTCTAACTTTTCCAACGCTCCTTCGAAACCTTTTTTGGAAAATGGATAGTTTCTCGTGTAGCTAACTTTTGGGTCGTATCCTTTGAGGGGCCGGGCCTTAGGTTGTAGGCGAACTCTAAATATGTTTTTGGATATTGCTTCTTCAGGTATGTCATATTCTGCGCGTGAATCACAGTTACAGTTCTGAATGCATGAGCACGTTTTAAATCTTCCTTGTGCTATGGCGTATTATTGTAGTTATGATGAAGAAATGTGACATTTAAGTAATTTAATAGATACAGTAGTGAATAGATAAAGTGCAACACAGTATTTTCGGATGAAGAAATTCTTTTCGTTGATATGATGAGGAAAGACCAAATGATGAAGAGTATAATATCAAGTATGATTCTTCCATTGTGAAATCGATCCAGATTTAGAACAGGGAGACACTGTTGAAAATAAATGTTTTATATGTAGAGAAACGAAAGGATTGGGGAAGAACGTAATTTTGGAGACAACTGGTACACATCTTATCCACGTTCAGGTGAACTTTTGGAAGAAATGAAAAACTATTGCTAGAACAAAATAGGAGAAAATAAAGAAATTACAAAATTTTTGAATTTAACGAATAGAGAAGTTTACTCATATATTTAGATTTAAAAAAGATACAGATTTAAAAAAAAATTAAGATCCAGTGAAAACATCGCTCTTACTCACGACGAGATTGAAGGAGTCTAAAAACAATGCACTGAATGAATGCCCTTATAAAAAAAAAACAGAAAAACCAAATTTATGTTTGAAAAATGTACTAAACATACTGTATTTCCTACTTTTCTTCCTTTTTAACCTTTGTATACAAATTTTACGGTAAAACACAATGTAAAATTCTTGGGTATGACATACCCTGCGCGAGAACTTTGGGTCGTCTTTTTCACGCGAGTGATATCGGTCCTCTCCAAGTCCTAACTTCTGCATGGTGATGAAGTTTGGAGATGGGGTACCAACTCAGATGTCGTCTTCGTTACTTAGCCGTCAATAGCCTTCATGTCACTTCTAGATGGGATGTTTATAACCAGTCAAATGACGAAGCCATTGGTGACCATAATTTTGAACCACGGTCAAGTGTAACGAGGATTACATCCGAGCTAGCATCTTTTTCTCCAAACTTCCTCACTACGCCAAGTGGGTATTTGAGTCTCGACGCATTTGACGTGCATCATCGTGTCGTGTTTTCAATAGCATGAGGACTTGAACCCACGAATCGACAGAACACCAACCATAAGCACACGAAATATTTTGGTGAAAATGGCCGCTCTGCTCGTCAACTGGCCAAACTTCCAGCTTGGGTCGTATTACACACGCATATAAATGATTTTCCCGAAAGTTATTAGAATTATTTCAAAGAAAAAATGTTTTTTTATACGCTGCAGTACACACAGGAATTTTTCAAGGGGGGGGGGGTCCAAGGTCGGAAAATCCACTATTCTTGTATCATGCTCCAATACGCCACCCAACATAATCTTTTGATTTTGTCAATTTTCGGGAACAAAAAAACAGTAAAAAATTAATTATTGAATGAATAATTAGCATTAATTAATTTTTTACAAATCCTTTTTCAATTTTACGTACTATATATATGCATAGGATAATAATCAATCGAGGAAAAAAATCAAGGGCTTTGGGGGAGGGGTCCGGACCAGAGGCCCCCCTCTTGTGTGCGCCACTGGTTATATATGATATGAACATAGTGAATAGTTGTGAACAGGAATAAAATTTATATGAACAGGAACATCGAGGGTAAGGCATGGGCCCAGAGCCTTACCCTCGATGGGGGCCTCGTTTCGTTCTCGGATCTGTCTTAATAAGATCCGGATAATTTTAATTTGGTCAAATATTATTGCCCTACATATATTCTCCGAAAAACAAGGAATTTCCAACTGGATGGTCAACTGGCAAAAGAGGTAAAACTGTATTATGTGATGACCGTTGGCCTAAGCCTAATACCATGAAAAAATCATTCAACTCATTGAGTCGAAATGCGGCCATCAGTCGTTCACATTTGTTTCAAATTACCGTTTGAACGAGTATTTGACAATATATGCTATATTCTGTTTACTTTTAAAGATATCAGGTAGGGCCTACCTTTGCATAGGGGCCCAGGGCCTCAAAAAGTTTTAAGACGTCCCTGTTTTTAGTTTTCCTTGTCGTCGTTTGATGAAACTAGGCGCCAAATAGTAGCGTGTCGCGCCATCCCTTCAGTGGTCGATAAATGAGTACCAAGCTTGCTTGGGGACTAAACACTGGGGATTTCGCTTAAGACTGACCACCTGATCATGCACCTCAGTGCCCAATGGTCACGTATACTGAGATGGGCACAGTAGCCTTGGCCCTCGTGGGCTGTTGCACCACTGAATTTAGTTTTAGTTAATGAAGACGGAACACACACACCTTTTACAGATTTAAACATTTTTTGTCTTTTTATCCCCTAAAAACATCGTGTTGTATCAGTTTGTTTTCGATATAAAACTGAAGTGAAGTGACACTAACGTAACTCGGTTGATTCGGTTCGGATGGGCGACTTTCCACAACAGATCTCCGTCATCCGGCGAGCATTGATTTGCAGATCCTGGAGGATCAACATCACCCTGTTGCCATAGCAACCAAGGCTTTCGGTTCTAGGTAACTTTTTTAATGGAGGTTTTATAAAAAGATCATGTTAAGACGACTTGTCTTATTTCGCCAAATAGACGCTTCAGTTTCATGTCGTTGCAGTGAAAGCAGTGTATGTGGAAAGCTGTAGACTTTTTCTTTTTCGAAGAATAAAGAGCAGGAAAATAACGAGTGAGTGAGTGATTTTGGGTTTATTGGCGCAAGAGCCGATTTCGGCTATACTGCGCCAAACATTTGTTTTAATATCTGTGGTCTAGACGGGAAGAGAAAGAAAGAATGAATTGAATGACAAGAAAGAGGGTCGAAAATAGAGAAGGATCACTAGGGTACCCCGGGTTCGTGAATCCCGTGTTTACCAAAGACAGTAAACCCCGTGGGAAAAGGAAAAGATCACTAGGGCACCTCGGGATTGTGACACCCGTACTCACCTAAAGAAGGTGAGCTCCCTGAGGAGGGGAAATAAGATGCTGGAACAATATCTTCTATACACGTAAAATGTCTCAATTTTCGTGATATTCTATGACCGTTGCTTCTTATTTTTCAATTCGTACTATATTAGTTCACACACACTCTCCCTCTCTGTTTCTCTCTCTGTATATATATATCTTGCTCAAATTTTCAATCATTTATAAAATACTTTTTATTCATCCACACAAGTTGAAATACATTTTTTAAACTTGTAGTGGATGACACTTGATGTTAATGCACAGTTTTTTCAAATATTAATTCATTTTTTAAAATTTAATTTATGAATAAATAGTAATAAACAAAAATAATAGTCCAACACCATACATAAAAATGTAAATCGCTCGTTGTGTCCCTGTATCGCAATGGATTTCTAATCTAAAGGTCATGGGTTCGAATCCTACCTGGGATGTCCTAATTTCTGAGAATGTGGTTTATGAATGAATAAATAGTAACAAAGAAAAATAATAGTCCAACACCATATATCATAGGTTCCCGTGGCCGCGGTAGCCAAGTGGTCTAGGCATCGGATCATAGCTAGCGTGTCATGAGTTCGATCCCAGTACCACTAAAGATCCACCGTGCAGGGGAGCGATGATTAAACCGGTCGAGAGCTCAAACGTCCTACCGTTGGTGTGGTGTGGTAGTTAGGAGAGGGGGTGCCAGCTCAGGTGTCGTCCGCGTCACTTGACCATGGTTCAAAATTATGCGGACCGTTGCCAAAAGCCCTCGTGTAGCTAAACAGTGCGACGTTAATATTCACTCCCTCATCATAGGTTCCCAACCTTTTTTGAACTGGCGCCCCCTTTTCTTGTGAATATTTCGATACCTCCTCCTCCCACTCTAGAGAAATAAGAGTGTACTTAATGCATGGTGATAGCAAAAGTTAAATTTTAAGAAATATTATATTACTAATAGAATATATTTTTTAATTAATTTTTTTTTTCTCTAAAGCCCCAATTTTTTTTTACTTGCTAATCTGAAATAGCTATTGACACAAATATATTTAAATGTGTAATATTATATATTTTAGTCATAGATAGGATATATTGTGTTAGAATTGAAACGCTACTGAATTTCTTCATTTAAAAGAGTAGAATAAAAGTTTCAGTTTACCAGTTATAAAGACAGGCAGGGATTTTGATGATCCGAAGTAATTCATAATAAACTGTTGCTTTCAAAGTAAATATAAATTGATAGTTTCAGCCTTTAAAGAATCATAAATTAATTCCTGGTTAACATATTTAATTATGTTTCTTGGATAATATACGTAATGAAATGCAGTGGACGAAACAGACAAAGACAACACGTTCAATACAGAAATTAAAATGCACTATATCATTCAATTTAATGTAGGTTTGAATTTAACGTAATCCTTAAGTTTTTCGCACACCTGCACTTCCCGAACTACCGAAATAGGTGAATTTTTTTCGTACACGTGATATAGAGAAATGATTTAAATACATACAATCAACATAAGATAAACAATATTAAAGTTTACTTTTATTAGTATAGATAATCAGCGTGTTTTTTTTAGTCTTTTTTAGACTATATTTGGTTATTCTACCCAAGCCCCTGTGCCATCTCAACGCACCCTAATTTTCTCTGGGTCTTTTACTACCCCCCTGAAAGCCTCGAACGCCCACAAAGGGGCGTTATCGATCACGTTGAGAACCTATGCCATATATATAGAATGGAAAATCGCTTTCTATTTTGTCAATTAATATTGCGATTCTGTCACATGTACAGTGGACTCTCGATAACTCGAAGTTGAAGGGACCAATGAAAAACTTTGAATTATCAAGAGGGTAGAAAAATATTCCCAAAATGCACGAAGAGGAATTTTTTTTCTAACACATTTAAATTTGAAATTATGTAATAAAACAGCAATTGAACATTTGTATAAAATTATTTTAAAGTATTTTTTAAAAGCACATATTTATATACAGTACAAATATTTTACAGAAGTTAAATGTCCTGTATTTTATTTACTTTTTTCTTTACGAGGAAAAAAGTCCGAAGCAGTCAAGATAATTTTTTAAGTAAAATTTTACTGGAGAGAGCTCCTAGATTCATAGGACTATGTATCTAATTTAGTTCTTAGAATATTGTATATTTTTATCGCCAAATGCGCCAATATTATGATCTATTTGTAGTTCGGAAGAGCTGAAATCGTCGTTTCGTGTCAATCATGGAGAAGCTTTTAAGAACGAGCTGTCAATTTGGTATGGGTTGGGGAAAAAAAGAACAATACCGTGTGCTTGGAAAACACCTGCGTTAGGCAACTTCAATCGGTTTTTCCTATAGAAAATAGAAAGAATTTGAAAAGTAACATTGCATTGCATTTCCTTTTTGTATTCAAGTTTCCCCCCATTTACTTGCATGATACATTTGAAGTAATTTTAAAATATATAAACAAATGCGTGGACTGTCTCTCATGGCTGTATGGGGAAATAGTTCCTCTCTGTAACTTTTGCATCATTTCATACGTTCTCGATTTTTCCCAACTCTTTTTAAAGATTTGATTTAATAGTTACAATTTTTTTCCAATGAATTAGCATTTTCGCTCCTTCTGTAATCGCCCTATTTCCGCGATAGGTTTCTGGTTATGATCACGTCACTGCGTGGCCGGCGTATCGCGGGTTCAAGTCCTGGAGTCATTTAAGATCCACTGTTTAGAGGGAGCTGATGAACGTTAAATTTGTCGAGGCTCAAAGTCCTCCCGTTGGTGTGGTGTGTTAGTTAGGAGAGGAGGGGCAGCTCAGGTATCGTCTTCGTCACTTGACTGAGGTTCGTCGCCAATATCCCTCGTGTTTTGTAGTGCGACGCAACTCTCAGTTCTCTTACTAAAATCGATGCGAGGTTTTCTCTCTTCATGACAGCTTATTAAAATGCACGTGTGAAAAGAATATGCAAATATATACTGAACTCAGTGGCGCAACAGCTCATAAGGGCCAAGGCCTACTGTGGCCATCAGTACACGTGACCATTGGGTGTTGAGGTGCATAAGCAGATGTTCCGATTAAGGTTTCTGATTTCCCGGGAATGTAATTGTCTTTCCCAGGAACACATCAAAATTTCAAAACAATTTATTTTTAAATAAAATCAGTAATAATTATATAAAATAAGGATACACATACAATTCCAAAATTAGTACTTATTTATATAATGAGCTAAAAAATACGAAAAATATATAATTAATAATTCATTTTTAAAATAGGATTTCAGAAATCATAACCAATTTATACTTTTATCACTCAGGCATGGAAAAAATGTTACAATTAAAGATTTTGTGAATAAAAAATCTAAGGGGAAAAATTCACATTTGAAAAATAATTACTAAAATTAATGTTCCTTTACTGACTCACATGTGTTTCAAAATTAACCAGTCAAAGCTGAATCAATTATTTCTCTAATGTTGCTACTAAGAGATAAATATTAACAAATACTTGAAAACTCATTTGCTTCTGAAGTAAAAAATATTAATTATTGTATTTAAGATATTTTATTTGTATAACTGATTTCTTGTTTATGTGGAATTGCTCAATGACTGTTATATAAATTAATATTAATATAAGAATCTCACACGAAAGTTCGGTTTAAAAAAAATTAGAAAAAGAGTGAGATTGCTTAGAAAAATATTCTCTCCCAAACAGTTTGTGGGCTCATTCCCTTCTTCAAATTGCTGATTCAATTAGATAGCTCATAATAAAGACAATTATCCGAACATTTTTTTAAAAAAAAGATTAAATAAATAATTTTAAGTATTAGTACTTACGTTATCCACATAAATCAAGATCGTGGAACTTCGATCAGATAGTACTGGTTGGCTAAGAAATGTGATTGCCTTAAAAACCCAATACTTCATGTTAACGAAGCTCGATACACAGACAGGAATTAATCTGGACAGATATACTTCCACAGCTAGCTGAAGAAATTCTCACCCCCAACGTTCTTATATTACACTCTTACCCCACAGTTGGGGAGCGAACATTCCTTCGTCCAGAAGTTCAGGGTGAACAATCGCAAATTGCCACAGCAGGGTCAGCTGACGATGTCCGAGGTTGAAATCTACAGTCAAACCAGAAATAGCTACCTCATAGATAATTCAAGGCCCGTGCGATTCCCGGGAACGAAGCATAATTCCCGGGAATAGAAAAAGTACAGAAATCTTGTGATTTCCCGGGAAAGAAACCCTAGTTCGATCAGGTTATCAGTTTGAAGCGAAACCCCCCAGTTTTAGTTCCCAAGCAAGCTTGGTACTCATTTATCGACCTTGCCCAGCCCGAGGATAGAACCCTGGATCTGTGATGTGTAATCGCGATACGCTACCATTCCGCCACGGGGCCTCTATGCAAATATATATTTATATTAAAAAGAACGATCTATCTGAAATGAAGAGAAATAACAATTTATGAAGACGAAAGTAATTTATTCTTTTGTGAAGGAACTAGTCACACACACGTCGCTCTTCTTCCTGCTATTTGCGATGAAGCGCGCTTCGCCCTCCCTCTTTCCCTGTTACTAAGGAGAAATATCCTGTTTTGACATTTTTGATAAAAGAGAACCTTAACAATAGCGGCACACACAAAAAGAAACTAGCAGAGTATTCCGAAGAAAGGGTACTTTCAAAACCATCTTGGCAACAATAGTAGTTCGAAAGGAACACCCCTACACTAAAAAAAGGTATTTCGAGTTTATCTTAAGTTTTCAAGATGCCATCGGTATGTCTTACCCCCTCGCCCATCCCCCTCCATCCATAAACCGAATAAAGCAGAGCACAAGGTACGGAGGTGGTTGAAAAAAATCTAAATGAAATCGACAATCCCCTTCCGCTCCTTTCAAGGTATTCAATAAACAGAACTCTTTGAGCACAAAGCTTACTGCGCTTTGCACGTGCTCCTTTTAAGGCAGTGTTTCTCAAACTGTGGGGCGCGCCAACCCCAAGTAGGGCATAAGTTAACAAGGGGGCGCAACCATATTGAAAAAGTCGTAAACAAATAATTATTTTTAAAAAATTATTAATATGCTGAAAGTATACAATCAAAATACATTCTGACATAATAAAAAATAAAATACATATTTACACTGAAATAATAAACTTGTAAATGTATCAGTACTGCACAGTGTACTTCATACTTAATTTAAACAATACACTATAAGAGCAAATTTAATAATTACCAGTGACCCCATGGGATTGTCACATACAAAATTATATACAAAAATTAACATTTATCTTAGTAATTTGTATGGTTTATAATTAATCCCTTAACTGCAGATAAAAAGTTACGTGGTTTGCTTCCCAATGCCATCATTTTCCACGCGTATGTGATGTATTGGGAAAGGGGGATAAATAAGTAAATCCTCTGAAATAAGTCCTACGCAAACACTGTCAGGGTCCTTTTATGCATTCCAAAGTCTTCGGAATAATTTTATGGATAGCAGTGCACAGAAAAGATCGTACTTTGGAAAGACGTATATATACGTCCAGGCAATTAACGCTTTGGGCGAGCGAGACGTTTATATACGCTCTTGGGACTAAAAAGGTTAAAGTCGTATTGTACATGTATACACGGAGAAAAAAGAAATACTCAAAAATGATTACATGGACATACTTAGTTTGAAATGAGTTTGTTTGTATCAGAATTGAACGCATGCCTTTACAAATATGAAACATAACATGTACTCAAAATTTCAAAAAATGGTTAATTAACACTATCAAACAAATTAAAAAGATATTCGGGATTAAAAAAGTTTTTTTAATATACTGGCTACATATTTTAAAGATTGGGGTTCAACAACAAATTTAGTTCTCATAAATCTTCAGAACTATTTTTCGTTTCTACCACGCTACCCGCGGACGAACACATGAGTACTAGATTGTTTTGATTTTGTGTTATGACTTAATCAAAAGTCTTTTTCTAGACTTTTGAAGTAAAGTTTTCACCTATTTGTTTTACAAAAGTATGTGCCTTGTTTTTAATATAAGGCTTTTATAGGAATTTAGCGAAAAAATGTGATAATCTGCCTTTTTTTGGCGGATTACTTAAAAAAACAAATTTAAGGTATGTGGCTACCTTTGGAGCATTTTATTGAAACATAAATTTCCAACTAAAAAAACACTTTTTTCATTAAAAAGGGTGTGCATAGAACTAGGAATTAAGGTTCAAGTGTAGTATAGATACTTGGCGATGTCAAATTTTTTTGGTGACCAAAATCGTTCGCCAAGCTACTTCACTTAGCGATAGGTTTCCCGAAGCCAGAATGAATTCGTTATCTCACCATAATATCTATATAAAAATCGCAAAATCCAAAGAAAAATCGAAATGGCCCCCTCCCCTATACTACACTTGAGTCAGGAATTAAAATACAATTCCACAAAATTTTAAATTATTTTGGATAGATTGGGAATTTTTAGTTAAAAATTGCAGTTACAGTAAACCCTGTATTGAAAATTATAATTAATATATTCAAATAATATTAAAACTGCACACAAATAACATCATTATCTGTGCCTAGAGCGATAAGATTTATATTATTTTTTTGAAATTTGTCAATTTTTTTTTTAAAAAAGCATGTTTTTTTCTCACAAATTGTATGTGCAATAAAATGCATAAATACATACACAGAGATTATAGTCTATAATACAAATAAAATAAAACAAAAGTTTTCTTAAAATGTTAATTCAATGTCTTAAAAAGAAATCCATTTGTGAACTTTACCGTGAAGCCAAAAAACATAGTTTCTCAGACAATGCTTTTAAAGATTTAAATACAATATGAAAAATGTTCTACTAGTTGTACATTTCTTAAACTCACCATATTTATAGCTCAAACTCTTTAGCTTCATGTTTAACTAATTTCCAACCCTTTTGCTGTTTTCTGGAGAGTTTTATAGATTATAAAAATTGTCGAGTTTAATAAAATTTTCATGAAAAATTGCAATTAGGATCTTTTACACAAAATTCTAATGAATGTATTCAAATAATATTTATACAGTACATAAATAATGGAACATCTTTATATATTAGGAATTAAAAGATATGTATTACTTTTAAAAGTTTTTTTAAATATGCCAAATTTTATGCAAAAACTCGATTTTTTAAAAAATTAATGATATTTTTTACATTTAAATGCAATGAAGTACATAAATACAGTGAACCCCAAAAGTGTTCGTACACTTGCAGTTTCCTATAAAATTTAATGATTTCGACTAATAAAAATTAATGTATAGAAATTGTAATTTTTTTATGATATCTGCAACTTGTTCTTAATGGAATGACATAATTATTTTTTTAAAAATTAGTATAACTATTATTTTAAAAAATAAATAATCAAAAAGCTACTAAAAAATTACGCCACAAAAGTCTTCGTACACTTAACAAAAAAACTCAACATAGCTTTAAATATTGTATTTCTTTCTTAATTTAGAACTTAGTAGGATATCTTTTAGTGTCCACAACAACTTTTAAACGTCTTGGTATAGATTTAATCAGTTTTTTGTAATGTCTGCATCGATTTACCTCCATGCTTCTGTGATTAGTATTTTTATTTCCCATTATGTGTTTATATGTCATGTTTTTTTATTTTAAATCTAGTTCTCCCCAAATATGCTCCGCTGGGCTAAATAAATTGATTAAAGAGGTGTTTTCACAAAATTTTGGGGCAGTTATAAAGACACCAGCGGTGTACATTGAGAGCAGTACGCTTGGCTTCATTATCCTGTTAAAATATGAAGTAGTGTTCAATATCAAATTTTGGACAGACAATTTAAAATTTATCTTTAAAATATTTGACTAGAGCTCATGATTCTCAATACCATCAAAAATTACCAAATTCTGTGGCTGATTTACGCCCCCACGCAAGAACACTTCAGCTTCCATAGTTCATTCATCCAACTAGATTCTTGTGACTTAAGTTTCAGAAAATTCAAAATTGACAGGAAAGTGATTGGGATGACAGAAGATTCAACATTTTTGGTTCTGATGGGCATATAATAGTTTTAAAGGAAAAAATGAGGCATTTAATCCGGTGAATTTATGTGGAACAGGAGCTCCTCCACCTCCATGCTTCAACACAGAGGTGTTCTTGCGGGGGACGGGGGGTGTAAATAGGCTTCAGAAATTAGGTAATTTGGTATTTTTTGATGGTATTGAGAATCATGAGCTCTATTTAAATATTTTAAAGAAATTTTAAATTATCCTCTCAAAATTTGGATATTTCAGACGACTTCATTTTTTAACAGGATAATGACGCCAAGCGAACTGCTCTCAATGTACACTGCTGGTGTCTCTATAACTGTACCCAAAAGTTTGAAAACATCTCAATCAATTTATTTAGCCCAGCAGAGCATATTTGGGGAGAACTAGATTTAAAATAAAAAGAAAACATGACATATAAACACATAATGGGAAGAAAAAACAATAATCACAGAAGCATGGACGAAAATCAATGCAGAAATTACAAAAACTCATTAAATCTATATCAAGATGTCCAAAAGTTGTTGTGGACACTAAAAGATATCCTACTTTCTAAATTAAGAAAGAAATACAATAGTTAAAGCTATGTTGAGATTTTTGTTAAGTGTACTATGACTAGTGGCGTAATTTTTCAGGAGCTTTTTGATTATGAATTTTTAAAAATAATAGTTATACAATTTTTAAAAAAATAATTATGTCATTCCACCAAGAACAAGTTACAGATATAAAAAAATTACAATTCCAAAATATTAATTTTTATTAGTCGGAAACAATAAATTTTATAGGAAATTGCAAGTGTACGAACACTTTTTGGGTTCACTGTATATACACAGAGATTAGATTTTGATTCATAACACAGATAGAACTAAATAAAACATGTTCTGAAAATTTAAATTCAATATCTTAAAAATATTTTGTGTAGGGATTAGCATCTGGTTTTGTTAACTCCAATTCCAGTTTACTAATTATGCTATAACTTTGCTTCTAGATATCATAGAAACAAAAATAGTGTTTTTGGAATCTTAAATGTATAGTCTTTAAAATAAAAATACAAAAGTAATTTTTGAAAATTTTCACCAAAACTGCGAATTTTGGGTTGTCACATGTCTTAATGAAATTTACTTGATTCATAATAAGTCATATTGTTGATTTTTTGGGCACTTGTTTATAGGCAAATAATAATTTAAGTATTCCTTTGCTATATTTGAATAGTTTTATTTTCACATTGAACTTTAAAATAGCTTGCATGTCTTGAAAAAGGCAAGCCTACAAAATAAATTTTTGTTTTCAATTAGTAATCTTTTTAAGAGACTAATTTCTTGTAGATTTTAAAGAACTTTTTTTTGTTTATTGGTAAACTTATGGAAAATGTCTTAAAAGTTCTCAAAGAAATTATTTCAATACATTTATTTTATGGTTCCTTTATTGTGACTATAGTGTTTTGTTTATTTGGATGAAAATAAATGAAGTATATATATCAGATTCTTTATATTTAACCCAATATAAATATATTTTATGCTTTTACTCATTAAAGAAAGGTAGAGAAAAATTTTGTTTTTACCATAAAATCTTTCATATCATGCATACCATCATATTACGTGCACTTATACTTTCAAGTAGCAATTTTTAATTTTTATGTTTATTTGCTGTATAATGTGCACCCCCATTTTCATGAAGAAACCTGAGATGTATGCGAGTCATGCTCTTAAAGTTTGAAAGGCATTTATTCTAACTTTAGTAAAAAATAGTATACATCTAGAAGTGCAACCCTTTAAGTTCATAAGGAAATGCCATTTCTTTTAAATAAACATTATTCTGATCTATGTAGAAATCTAATTTTTTTTCCTGTGCTCACATTTTTTAAAGCTCTTTTTTTTTATACCTGGTATATAACGTGCACGCATAAAATTCAATCTTATTTTTTGTGTTAAAAGTGTGCACCATACACCAGATTTTACGATACATATTACCACAACAATGCCAATGTTCAAGATAACGTGCCAAGTTGGTGACCCTGATTTTGCATGTGTCGTATGTGCCAGATTGACTACCATGTGTTGTATTACATATAATTTCACCAATATGGTTGCAATATTATGTAAGTACCAAAAATTAATACAGCTTGGGTACAAAAACTCCTGTATGCAGGTATGTTGTACACAAGTGAAAAAACATAAATCTTGGTATTTACGTATTATCACAACCAATTGGTGACATTATATGAAACAAAGCACCTGTTTGCCAATTCAGCACGTTCAACACACAGGAACTCGGAGGGTACTTGTGTATTTTTGCGACAATCGCTGACTCTAAATAACTCGCTGAGTTGGCCACCCCGATTTCCTATGTGTGGTACACACTGAATTGGCTGCCAGGTGCTTCATTTCATATAATATCGCTAATAGGTTGCAATAAGACGCAATTACCAATCAGGGTTGCCAACTTGGTGTGTTATTATTAGATTTGGCATTTGTTGTGATAATACGTAATTTGTTCAGTCTGACGTATTTGAAGCACAATTAATTTAAATTATAGTTTTAAGAAACATGCTTTTTTATCAAACTAAAAAGTAAGAAATAAATCTTAATATAAGAACAAAATGATTAACTAGAAAATTAATGTCATCGTGGTAAAGGCGTGGGTCCTCTGTACTACATTTTTACTCTAACTCTGCATTTTGGAATAGAACTAGTAAGAAATTATAACAATTAATATTGAGCACCCCACTCTTTTATATGCAGTTATTATTTTTCCAGTTTCAATTTCTTTATTTTTTTCTGCTTTTTTCTTGGCATTTCTAAATACCTTGTGTTCTATTTCTTTAAATCCTGGCACTCATATTTTTCTAATTTGTTTTCTATAAAAAATTACTTACATTTTTGCTTCTTAATGTAATTCCTTTTTTGCCAGGAATAAGCCATTCTTTTAAATTATTTTCATGTTGAGTTCTTAGTGGGAGGCCATCATCATTGATTGAATACTATTGGATGCCAAAATTTTATTTGCAGCGATTTCAAAACCACTTCTAAAAGATGTTTAATGTGTAGTGTACTGATAACAAATTAGTTCCTGTATATATTGTTCCAATGTGTGGTATTTTTTGAACTGTTGTTTTTATAAATGTGAAATTCAGGTAGACGTGTAATATTTATAAAGATTGTATTTTTTAAATCTTTTATCTTGTTTCTAAATTATGAATGCTTTATTTTTAATTTGCGCTAATTTCATTTCTGCTTGTTAGTACAAATCTTGATTTTTAATGTTTCCACTCATAATTTGTTTTAAATTTTGCATATAGCTCTTAATTTTTTTAAAAAAATATTTTATGGATAAAATTAAT
This sequence comes from Trichonephila clavata, assembly GCA_019973975.1. Lineage (NCBI taxonomy): Eukaryota > Metazoa > Arthropoda > Arachnida > Araneae > Nephilidae > Trichonephila > Trichonephila clavata. Next base: position 39,489 of record BMAO01039668.1, read on the forward strand.
TTATGAATTTCATACATTTTGCACTTTCTGCCAAAGACCATTAGTTTCACATTGTAGCCTTTGTCATTATGTTCTAAATACTCATACAGGCATAGCATATCACTACCATGTGTTATGCTAAATTTTGTAGATAGTCATTTCGAAAACTATATAATTATGAACAACCTTTGTAAAAATTTTACTCTAATGAGAAAACTTTCAAAATTCCTTTCAGAACCAGCTATCTATAAATTCTGCAGTAAATAATTTAGATGACTCGCGCATATCCTAACATGTAATTTATTTGAAACAACACTGTTTGAAAGGCATTTTCACTCGCATTTTGTAACTCAAAGACATGATTTGATAAAAAAATTAAAAAGTTGTTTATTTATGTACTTTTGCACACTTTCCTATATTTACAATGATAATTCAATGTATATTACACTAAAACATAATCTGTTCTGCACAAATAAGGATGGAGTTGACTATAATATGGATTAGATAGTGTTTATAAAAAAAAATTCACTTATATTCTTGTTTATTTTTTATGTCTATGTACAATTTCCAGAATAAATATTTCAACAATATGATTTTGGTTTGTTTTATTTTTCTTGTTAACAGTGAATAATTGAAAATAAAATGCTGTATAAAGTAGAAAAATGGCTAGATTATGATTCTGTTGGTCCTTGGGATGTTATTTTTTCTTTTAAATGGGTGCAGAAAACTTCTCTAAAAACTCTTTCCAGTTGGTTAGAAATTTGTTTATTTTAAATGTTTTTTAATGCAAAAATCTACTGTTTTAGTTGTTTTTACATTCTTCTAAGGACTGAAATTTTTAAGTATTTTAATTTTAAAAAAACTATTAACTTAAAAACTATAATATTTGTTTTCTTTGGTGATAGGAGAGTGTAAAATGAGTTGATTTAACAAAAAACGATCTTAATTTTTAATATAGCAATGCATTTTCTTTATTTTCATCTGGATGGATGTGTTTCTACTTAAACAAAACAATTGATAAAAAGAGAACTTTCACACCTTTGCCTAATGAGTGCTATTTTAGTCAAAAGGTTTTTTTCTTCAGGTTACATAATATGTAAAAAACTATTTCTTTCTGGCATTGTTTTGAAATTTTTACTTTGAAAAATCTGTTATTTATCAATGTTTCTTAGATGTTTCTATAAACGTATTATTAAAGGGCTGAATTTTTTAAAGAAAAGTTAATTTTCTGTTTGTATATGATTTTAAGGAAACAATATAATGCTTCTAGAAACATAAATATAACTTATAATGAACCAAATTGCTTCTGGAACTAGTTCAAATTGCATACACATTTGTTTAACTATTACATCGAATTTGTTTTTGCAATTTTCAAAGATTTATATTTGCGGTATAAGTTCGAAGACATGCAGTTTGTGATCAAATAATAGTTGCATTTTTTCCCCCCGAAAAGTAATATTTTTGTTGGTTTGTGTATTATCGCCACCGTATTGGCGACATTAAATAAAACGAAGTACATGGTTGCTAATTCAGCGCGTACGACACATGCGAAATCGTTATTGCCAATTTGGCGAGTTATCTTTAACTTAGGCACTTTCGCGATAATACGCGAGTACCTTTTTGTTACACACAATAAATGTAAAATGAATTTTAATTTCGAAGTTAAGTGTAAAAATTTCATGAAATGAAAATAAAACAATACTTTAGATGAAGAAAGTGAAAATTTACAACTTAGGTAATCACATTTTTAAATCCCTTAAGATTTGGGTTAATACATATTTTTCTGTTAAAAATTCATATTAGATACAACACTATCGAAAATAAATGCTATACATACTCATTTTATTGTTTTAAACTCATATTTGATACATTAACAGATTCAAATATGAGTGCATTATATACTCATTTTGAACTTTCATCCTCAAAAATTTGATCGCGTAACAGGTTTAAAAATGAGAATGTACTTGTCGCTCAAAATGAGAATATGCGATTCTCAAATTTGAGTACGCGTGCATCGGAGCTATTTTGAGAATGTGAAGTACTCAAAAGTGTGTGTGTGTGTGTGTGTGTGAGCTGTTTTCTCTCAGTTTTGAAAATCGTTTCTCGCAGTGTAGTATTATTGAATTTAATGTATTGTTATTGTAGGGAAAGGGGGGCGATGAAAATTCTGATTGAATAATGGGTCGCAAATATTGAAAGTTTGAGAAGGATTGTTTTAAGGCTGTCTTTGCGTTGTAGCAGTTGTCTTCAAACTGTGTTCCACGGAAACCTGAGGTTCCACGAGTCCAAATAAAAATTCGAGAAGTAGACTTTAAATACGTATGGAAAAAAGATTCACGTTCTCTATGGAGTCTGTAGGACTACAAGTATCTAAAACAGAGGTGGGAAATTTGTTTTGTTGCAAGTTGGAAACGTTTTGCTTTCTCATGGCAAAAGCAGAGACCCGAAAACTGTTGCATAGTTTACATGGAAAATATTTAATCTCTTCAGAAAAAGTTAAAAACTAACGTAACCCTTTACTTATACACAGCAAATAAATCCCTCGATTTTTTTATTTTTGTAGTACTGGCAACACGAGGGCTATTACTGACGAACCTCATTGCTCTGAATGGACGGCCGCAGTAACCTAGTGGACAATTTATCGGACTCGTGTAGGCGTATCACGAGTTTGAGCCTGGTACCATTGAAGATCCGCCGTGTAGAGGAGCGATGCTCTTTGAATCTGTAAAGAACTCAACCGTCCTCCCATTGGCGTGGTGTGGAAGTTAGGAGAGAGAGAAGCCACAGCTCAGGTGTCGTCCTCGTCATTTGACCATAGCTCAAAATGACGAGGTCCGTCGCCCAGAGCCCTCGTGTAGCTGAACAGTGCGACGTTAATATTCACTCACACATAGTTCTGAATGAACCACGGTCGGGTGACCACGACGACACTCGAGATGGCACTTCCCACTCTAAAATGTTGCAAAAAAGTATTGTTTCAATAATTAATTAAAAGCTTTTATTTAACTTACTATGTATGTATGTATGTATGTATGTAATTTGTTCGGGTGGAATCTTGCAACTCAATTTTGAAGCTGATATCTTCCTCCCATTGAGCTGAAATTTTGTATACACGTTTAGTTTGGATGACAATGCATGTTTTGACCATTTATATTCCGATATTGCAATTAATTAAAAAGATATTGATTAAAAACGTTAAACTAGTTTTGGGCACCAACTTGGATATATCTGCATTGTTGTAATAATTTTATTGTTACAACAATGACAAAAGTTGGCGTCGAAAATCGGTTTTCAGCCAAACTGGAATTTCATAACGTTGCGCTATTGACAGTATTAATTAACTTTGTCTAAAAAATAATTACATTTCTACAACGTAAAAACAATCTAATTTCTACAACGTATGCAATTTTTTTACAAATTTTATCTATTTCCTTGGATTTAAATTCAAACAAAAAAGTAGAGCTATTTTGCAAGTAGATTGGTACATTGTATACCTTTCTCAACGCTGCCAAGTTAAACTGAGATGGAGTATTGAAGAAATTCTTTAAATAATTTATCAATCTTTAATCTATGAAACTCAGACAAAAAATAATTACAGAATCGGAAAGATCATTTTTTTAATGTATCTTACCCATCAAAAAGGAATCCGCTAGGAAAACAATAAGAGAAAAATATTATCTAGAAATGCAATATATTTTCGATTAAAAAAATAATTTTACAATAAAATGAAGTAATTTTTTAAAGAAATTTTCTAATTTTAAGCCTACGAGTAATTTAAATATACCTCATTTTATCACCAGTAATCTAAACACACACTACGACATGTGTCCTTAAATTTAATTACAAATAGAATCTGTTAATTTTATTTGAATTTAATTATTGATTTTTCAAAATCAAGTTTCTAAAGATGATCTGAGCAATTAAAAAAAAATATTCTTACGTAGAAGATATTCAATGTCCAGCAAAAAATTATCATTTGATAAAACTTTCTTTTTTGATTACAAAATGCGTTTTTAGTCTTAAGCATTTTATTGATTAATACGCCTTTTGAAGTTTTTAATAAACATTCAAATTTTCTTCTAATATGTTAGAGAAATACATCCCTATCTTCAAAATATTTCAAATAAATAATATATTTTTAAGTTTTTCAAAATAGTAAAAATTTTAATTAAACATTTAATAACTTGTCATTTATGAAGATAATCTCACTAAACCTTTTTTTTCGTGTGTGGAACAATGTTAGCCAAAATCTGCATGAAGATTGAAAAATTGCTTAAAAATTACGGATTTAAAAAAATTGTGTTTTTAGTCTAATACCATTTTGCGAGAATTAATTCAGCTAAACCAGGATGGCGAACCAGCGTTCAATGAGTTGAACAGGCTGAGAAGCCTGTCCAGCGATAACTAAAAAGTAAAAATAAATTAAATGTAAAAAACTTTTTTAAGAACAAGCTTTTATTTAAACGCGTTAAAAAGAATAAAAAATAAACTTTTCCTTTAATACTTTTTTTACTATCAAACTTATAACATCATTACACAATTTATATGATATAAAAGCTTGTCGCGAGATTTACCTGTGTAGATAAACAAGTAAAATAAATAACTTTACCCGATTGATTTTGGTTTTTAAAAATTCAAACTAAGTAAATATGAGTACTTAAATATTGCGACAAGCTTTTATATCATATAAATTGTGTAATGACGTTATAAGTTGATAGTAAAAAAAGTTTTAAAGGAAAAGTTTATTTTATTCTTTTTAGCGCGTTTAAATAAAAGCTTGTTCTTAAAAAAGTTTTTTTACATTTAATT